>NHOP01001095.1:0-11783 GCA_018697155.1 Pyramimonas parkeae | reverse complement strand
ATTTCATTAACGGGCTACCATTCAGTAGTGAAGACTACGCTGCCAGTTTTGAGGTTGTTGATCCATCGACCAAGGGTGAATTCAATTGTTGGCACAACAGTGAAATGACTCTAGGGACCGAATGACGGAGCCCCCCCCCAGCCGGGAGCGCTGCGTCTGCCTGTGCTCCACCCGTAGGCTTATTGTGGGTGGGTTAAACCCGAACACTGGCGGAAAACATACTTGGTCGAAGCCGCTACTTGAGTGTTTTCGACAACTGCAAGGTGTTTTCAGGAGAGTTCACATGCGTCACATCATTTGCGCAAATGCGGCAATAGTGTCCGGGGCAGGTTCCTCGCGTGTCTCAAAAAGCGCATCATCTCCGACAGTGTCGGACCCGCCGACAGCCGTTGTAAACCTCAAAACATATCAATCACCCGTACTTGCACTTCCACGTCGAGGTAATCGTACTCGGCGATTCGATTATAGCCTAAGTATTTGTGTGTAGAATGCGGATATCCCTGTTCATAAGTTGTTGGCGGCTTGATAGTGTTCATCCTTAGCTGCTGGAGTCGGTGTTGTATGCTATCTCCGAATGCCTTGCGAAGTTGCTGAAGTGAATATATATTTGATCACATGAACATGTACCATTAGGTTTGTCATCATAGCAACTTTTACTGACAGGGCGTGATTCGCGAAGCGTGTTTGTATCTGGCAACGACCCCCCCCCTTACCGTGTGCTTTGCGTTCAGGTTTGATTTCGGTTGCAACAGCATGGACTGCTGGGAATCTTGCCAACTGCTCCGCGCCTCCAGCGCAGGTACATATTGTATATTTCATGAAGGCTGGTGCAGTAATTTTTTGTGGTGTGCGTACATGGGTGCACTGGACAGAAGGCACAACTCCAGAAAATGTCTCCCTTCAACATTGTCTGTAGTCAACATTGCCTGTTGTCAACATTGCCTGTTGTCAACATTGCCTGTTGTTAACATTGCCTGTTGTTAACATTGCCCGTTGACGAGAAGCTTAGTGGTACCTAGATTCCGCTGATTTTACCCATTGAGTTAAGGTTGTTGCATGGGTCAGAGTTATTGTTCCAGTATTTTGTGTGTCCAGTGCATTCAACGGCCTGGTTGCATTTTATCGGTGGTTTGCCAAATTCGCTAATGGTGTGCTCATGTTTAGAGATGTTTCTTGAATCAGGACTAGCTGAATTGATGTATTCAGAAAGGTCGATAATTCGCCAAATGTTTCTTATTTTTTGAATGTAGGCAGATTTCATCTGTTTCATTTATTTTGTTTCTTTGCTTTCCCCCCCAATTGGTTGGTATACCTGGTTCGAAATTATGCATTCACTGCTTGTGCTTACCGTGTTGATATTTGAAAACCTGATTCACCTTCTGGGGCACCAGAACATGTGCTTCACTCATTTCGTTTCCATAGAATGATCACTGATGATGCTAATCATTTGCCACACGGTTTGAATATAGGCTGATGCAGAACAAACATCGCATATTGTGTTTTCGATAATATAAGTGAAATATGTAAAACATTTGCTTCTGCAGGCTACGCGAAAGATTGAGCGTGAGGATGGAAGTGAGGCTGTGGCATACGAGCTTCCGGTAGATCTACGGTGGGCTGTGGTTTGCTTTTGTGCGCGTTTGTGCAACATGTCCTTAAATCCCAAAGCGGGTCTTGGATGAAGCATGTGTCCAGGCTTGGAAATGTCTCTGAGTCAGGAAACCCAGCACAACGCGTTCATGCTTGTGCTTCGACTGTCCCGTTTTTTTCATATTTCATACCGTGAATTTTTTTGATACTGTGAGATTTCATTAGTGTGACCGGCTCTCTGCCACATTTCATCGACATCCATTTCAATCTCAAACGGTGTTCCACATGTGAGAAAACAAAAGTCATGCGTACACAACAGTGAACGTGAAAGAGTATATGTTTTGTGGGCTATTGTAGTAGAACATCTTGTAGATTTCCACTTTGGGTTTCAGCGACCAGAGAGGTTCGTTGAGTGGCTAACTTTGAATGTTGCAAGCAACATTTTTTACCGACTGCATCAGTTGGCCTACTTGACAGGATGTTAGATTGTTTTGCGGTTGTCCGAGTTTTAGTCCGGACATGAGTAGGTACTGCCATGGCTAACAATTTTTGAAAGGCCATGCTGGCTGGCGGGTCGTATCGATGAGCGAGTGATCATCCCGATCGCCTACACAGTTACCATGATATTTGGCGGCTCGGCAGTGTGTTTAGGCCGGTATCTGAAGGGCATGTTCTGATCGCAGGTATCCAATGTTTCTCCCAACGAATAGCTCATTGTTCTGTGACTTTTTATGCCTATCCAGAGTCCCTCAGGTGGTGGTCACCTCAGTGGGCCTGTTGCCCCAGTTTGGGTTATGATTTGAACCCTGGAGCCAGCCACCCTCTATCTGACGGAGAATCGAGCAATTGGATCCTTGCCTGATGTGTACGCCATGTGATGCTCCGGGCTTTGTTTATCCCCAAGAGCGCAGCACATGCCCCCTTGTGATGTCCTTTGTGAACAAGGAATCTGGAGTCGTGCATCGTTAGTCGGCCAAAGTTCTTCGCTAGTGAATATCCGCTTGTAGCTCGTTCTCAACTGTTTTCCTTAGTACTCGCGAAGCATTTACTTCTTCACATCGCATTGTTTGTTTGTTCCGCTCATCAGTAAGTTTGTACATATAGCATGATTGAGTAGAATTGTGTAATTCTGTTCCAGTAGAGTGGTTGGTTTTGTATACAAAATATTTCACGTTATTTTTGTAGAGATCCATGTCGTGATGATTTATTTCAAACATGAGCGGCAATAGTTCATTTCCTGCCACTCCGCGCTGAACACTATTTGATAGCAAACAGGAGTTATGACACTGAGTGTTCAACACGATTTGATATCAAACAGGAGTTCTGACACTGAGTTTTCGTATCTCAATTCGGGAGTCGCTTGACATGGATTGTGCCGGCGAATGCAGGCTCCTTGCAGTCCAGGGATCCTTCCCGTCCTCCTGGGTGTCTGACTTCAAAAAGTCGCAGGTGCGAGGCTCATTCATCAAGCACCATTTTTTTGGGGTGAGTGATTCTGTTCGCGTGGCGGTGTTGGCGGTTTTCTTGCCGGCCTGGAGTCGAGCGCAGTTGTTTTGTTGATGCCTGTTGGGAGGGCTGGCCGGCATTGCAGCACAAGACGGCGCGCGTGCACGTGACCAACCGCGCGCAGCCGCTGGAGGTGTTTGAGGACCTTGAAACTCAAGTGACTGGGAAACCGGTCCAGAGACGAGGACGCACGTCGCGCAAGGCAAGCACCCTAAAGTCAGTACATGTTTGAGTTTGTCTGTTTCGACAGAGCATTGTGGTCGCGTGGCGGTTCATCCATCGCAAAACGATGAGCATATCGCAAATGTGTTGGCCGTATTGTCATGGCTCCGACCCCAGCCCTGCAGACTGACACCATCTGCGGTGCGTGGATACCGCCATGCCAGCAAATTGACCCTGAGAATTTCGACGGTTTGCTGTAGCTTGATTTTAAAGTGCGGCGATGCTTTAAGTAAAAACGCGAATCGGCAATTTAGACTTCGTAGTTGGGAGGTGTCCTGAAGTCTTCTTGTAGGGTCAGCAATTTTCGTGGCCTTGAATCTGGTTTGAGAGCAATGCATCAAACAATGCGCTGTGAGAAATGCATTTCAGGACAAATGGCAATATATGTTTTGCACATTTGTGTGTAGATATGTGTCAACTCTCACATTTTATCTTGCTTCTGGCTGTGTATCCGTATTTTGTGGTCCCTTGTATGCATCAAATGTTTTTGCGCTATGCTCAGGTGCTGTACTTGGGCGTGATATCGTCCAAAACATTGCATATTGCTATTACTTTGTCAAGCTGGCTGCTGTGTTGACGGCCCGTGGTCTCATAATTGCATAGCTTTGCTGGAGACATTTTTCTGTCATGGAGGCTTGATCGTGCGTGGCTGTCCGGAGCACACGGTGCAGCAAGAACCGGGGAAAACACTGCGCATGCCGCCCCGTCGAGTGCGTTGGGATCCAGGTCACACATTTGGCGCGGTTCATGGCTCCGTTTTCATTGAACGCCCGGTTGTGATGACTGCTGCACGTATGGTGAAATTCCATACTGACACGGTGCAGCAAGAACCGCGCGCGCCCGATGCCGGGGAAAACGCTGCGCATGCCGCCCCGTCGAGTGCGTTGGGATCCAGGTCACACATTTGGCTCGGTTCATGGCTCCGTTTTCATTGAACGCCCGGTTGTGATGACGGCTGCACGTATGGTGAAATCCCATACTGACACGGTGCAGATTGACAAGCACGGGTACGACTTGGCGACGTTGGGGGACGTTTGGATCGGCCCTGCCATGGCGCGGGGATTTCTGAGCCCTATCCCCGGAGCGAGGGATTCGGCCTGGTGGAGCAGCCTCCCACCCAGGCTGCAGCAAATGTGCAAGCGCAACCGCCAGGGCATCCCGGACCCCAACGGCGAGGCGCGTTGCAAGCCATCACTCGACGCACGATGTGTGTGACGATTGTGGGAATTCGTTCGTCGCACACGCCCGACCTCGTTGACGTACCCGCGCGCCTCACAGGCTTCCGGCCCTGGCATGGTTCTTGCTTTTCACCACATGTTCAGGCTGGTTGTGTGCCGACAAATACCCTGCTTTGAGTGCTACCACCGCAATGCGAATATTCAATACTCACTCGTTTTTCCACATCCATGTTTACCCATACTCATGATTTGGAGGGATGCTGATATTGTATACTCATTGATTTGTTTTCTTGGCAACCCTCAGGACGCGTCGTCTTTGCAGGAATGTGGATTCTTGAACGGCAAGTTGATGGACCTTGTGCAACACAGTGTGCAGCTGGGGACATAGGTTAAGTGATGCATCTTGGCCCGTAGGTCATATTGCTTTGTGAGCACATTATCTGCTGACTGCACTGGGAAGTTGGGTCACTTGTTCTAGATCTGTGCAGTTCCATATCGATGGGGTTGCACCATGATGGCCTTTCGCCGAGACAAGCTGAGTCAGCGCAAGATACCTTGGCCGGTGGACTGGTGCGCCCGCGACCAGCTCCTTGCGCACGGCTTTTGTGCCTCCGCATCTGAGCCACGGAACCGTTCCTGCTCCGCAGTTTTAGCCCTCAAGCTGGTTGTCGGTGTCAGTGCCTATTCGCGTATCAACTGAATGTCAACATAAGTATACAATTATGTAGCCGCTACATTGCAAGATGTGGGTTCTGTGATGGATATGATACTACAGCCACAAGCCTACACTTTCGAAATTGCCCATGCAAATTCTATGGGGTTTTGAACCTGTGATGTGTTGGTCCTTGAACGTGCATTGCGCTCTGAAGGTGTGAAGAACTATTCAGTTCAAGGGTGTGGCATGTGAATCCAGGGATGATCTTTGGCGGCCTGAGTTGACAGGTCGCGTCGCGATGGTAAGCTATCCACCATTTCTTCCGCCCGTCCGCGCTTGTTTTTCATGTATCCGACGTCAGTGTTTGTGCTGCTGTGGCACAAGTGGCTTGCAGGGCACTTGTGTTGCTTTCGCTTTGGTCGTGCGTCTCTCAAATCAACAACCACTTGATTCATCCCGGTGTCGTCAGCGTTCCAATATCATTTGCGATCCATGGAACGTATTTTGTGGTGGTAGCAACAAAATGCCAGTTGAGCCTTGCAGGGAGATAGGGATCACAAAATCACTACATCCTTTAGCTTGCAATTACAAGAAACCGATTTGGTTGTGTAAAGGGGCTTGGTTGTTTTGGGTCGTGACTCGTCGTTGCCCAAGTGTGTGTTATTGCAGATCGATGCTCCGCGAGAAGTCATCGGCGCAGTATTGAAGAGTCAAGGGCTCGGATACAACCCTCCTCACATTGATAATGTTGGTGCGTGCCCAGCACCACATGGTGTTGTGGCTTTCCGCTGCAGGCCATCTTATTTTGCGGGGGGGGGCTAAACCAGTTTTAGGGCCTACCTCGTTCTGCACTATGCCTGGCATCCCATTTGTATGAAGATTTTGGGACGGTGGTCAGGTGTTCATGTACAGTACTGAAATCGTCAGATACTTCCAAGAGATGATATGTGGGCCGATTGTTCCCCAAATTTCATTGGTTTTCATGGGCTAGGTCACATATGCTCTCCAATGACACTCCTGGAGCTGACAGTTGAGTCACTGTCCTTGAGATGTTCTTGTAGATACAGTGCGGAGTCCAGCATGTGCTTGGAACTTCGATTTCCATATATTGGGGGTGCAAAATTGGCAAATGCCACCCTATATGAATGATGCAGGTATGCTGACAAGTCTTATTTTTTGCAGGCGCTTAGTAGTCTTTGAAATTTGACGTTGACTGTTGTCTGATTACAAAGTGCACATTATTTCTGTTTATGTATGTATATATATATATATATATGTATGTATGTATTATTTGTTTGTGCAGTTCAAGCGCCAAACGCGTGCCTGCTCATAAGGTTTGTGTTTGCACCTCTGGGTTATGTGGTCTGGTTGTACATCGCCTATTTTACCTCTGGGACGTTTGTAGTATGTCAAGTTCTGTCAGGTGCTATAGTGTGATTTTGGTTGCCAAGAAGATCGTTACCACAAGTTATGGTGGTGTACATTCCTGAGACACCAATCGGAATGCGTTTTCAATACTTACAGCTGCTGTGTACATCTGGAACAATTCTTTTTTCTAGTTTTCATTTTTTGCCTTGATGATCCTCTCCCAAAGCCAGGGCAATCTCTGTGATGGTCTCAAAATATGGCTCTGGGCGTTTAGCAAGGTCCACGGACAGTGGATGTCTTGCGGGCTTTGCACTGTGATGGCCTTTGATATCATTAAGCGTTTGAACGCAATCCGTTTGTGATTCAAGCTTGCGTGCGCACTTAATTGCATGCACGGCTATTGTTTGCATGAAGGGTAGGAAACTATCAGCCACACCAGGCCAAATTATAACAGATGATGTGTTGTGCATATCTACCGTGCATAATATGATTTTCCAAGCACTATGACTTGCATTCAAATAATATTTCTTCTGTGATCAACCTCCTCAAACATGGGATGATCGAATTCAACTTGCTGTATCTCTTGATGTACAATAGCATTTGTTCGTATAGATGAAATGATTTGTTGGATTGGTGCGGTTGGATTATCAGGAGCGCTGAGAGATCGATTGCAAGAGCTTGTGAAGCAGGTGTTGTGCTGTGTGTGCATCCAAAGCCTTTGTTGGGGAATAGGACATTTGTACTATTCTCGCGGAAACATCGCAAGTTGTTCCTTTTAATCGTGTGAGTGCATAGAATAGTTCGTTGGTTCTCCTGCTAAGCGAACATTCAGCTCTGGTGCAAGGTGATGTTCACTCCAAAACCCTAGCATTTCGCACACCACTATTGCCTCAACAATGTAGAATGTAAGGTGCCTTGATATATATGGGCTCACAATACAATCGGCATTATCTCTGCTGAAAAAAGTAAAGGCACATTGTCAAGCACATGGGAGCAATTCAGGCTTCAAGGTTTCTGTACTTTCAACATATTGTTCAATGAATGGTGTGATGATTCATTCAAATTCATCATACTTCTGAAAGCAACCACTGTCATTCTTTCCTTGCAATTTAAGTACAGCAGCCCATGCAGCAGTGTATGGAAGCTTTTCCCGGCGACGGTCCTGTGCATTTCTAAGGAGCACGGAGTCATGCGTGATTATGGTTGATGAATTGCACTTTCCACCTTCACGGCTAGCACATATGTTGTGGATGCGGATGGAAGTACATTTTTTCAGGGCACATGACAAAAACAGTCTAGCATATGACCGGCTAGTGACTAGTGGCGTAGGGATGATGTGATCTGGCCACCGATCGTACTTGGTATCGTATGTGCTTTCAAACGAGCACAGTGTCTTTGCTATCTTGAACACATATTTTGTCAACAAACAGTGGTACCCTATGTGAATTTTATATTCCTAAGACGTGCAATAGTGACTTTATTCACAGTTTTCAGATGTGCAACAAACCTTAGATTAGCATCCACTAGCTATTTTCTGTATGCGGCCGTTCATAGATTGCATATAGTTGAACCGCCTGCCCAGAGATGATGCAGGTGAAATTCTTCAGCAGCACGCAACACTTGAAGGCTCTCGCGGCTGGTGAAGGTGAGATATTCTGTCCCTTCCCTGATCAAATTTCGAACTTGCGCAAATGCTGATATTTTCACGTAATTGGGTGATACTGCTCAGTCCTGTAGATGAGCGAGCGCAATTTGTGGCAAAACCTGTTGAATTACGATGGCTCATCAGTTTATCGTCTTGATATGTTGATATTTCAAAGTCGTTGTTGCGAAGAAATGTGACATGGCTTCTTCCAAACAAACAGTACCCAGGTTGTATGATTTGAATTTCAACATAGGGTTGTAACGTTTGAAGCTTCCTTGTGTATTTGGATGCATGAATATGCATGTTTGCAAGTTCACTAATGCAGTAAACAGTTTTCAAGTTGTCAGCCTGACTTCAAGACAGTTGAGTTCATGTCACAGTGCATCCGCCCGAGGAGAATGCTTAGAACCTGCGAATGGATCTGCCTGAATATGATATGGTGGTGATTGATGGTGTATGCTGGATTGTGGATTCGATTAACTCCCGCCAATATGCTGCTATGTGTGCATTTCAAATGTTCATATATGATTGATGTAGTGCGTGTGATGAGTGAAGATCCAGTTGGCTCGGATTTGTGCAGTGTGGGTCATTGTGGGTTGGTCGCCGGAGCTGATCTCAGCCGCCGGAAAAAGCACGAACATCGGCCTTGTTGTGCCTTCCTCCGGAACTAGCCTTTGGTCTGACATGTGGGTACGTTATTCTATCCAGTTGTGTACACTAAATGCAGATACTGCCAACACACGCACCAGTGCAAACATGTTCTCCTTCATTGGCACCACATCATGCATTCGCTGCGGGCTCGGATCCGTAAATATCACAAAACTGCTACTGATGCTGGTTTCCAATTTGCTTAAGTCTCGTTCTGATCGATGCTTTGCGCTTGTTCAATGGCGTGTCCATGTGTGCTGGACGTAGGTGCAGTAGGTGATCTCATGACTTCCACTATCTGTACATGCGACCCTGACTTTGCTGAGTATTTGATTCTCCATCTGCAACATACTAAGGTTCTATTCGGTGCTTTTCAATTGCAGAGTTAGTCAGGTTTGTCTCAGGCTTATGGGACAATTTCCATCTTTCTTGGCATTCATGCTTTGGACAATTATGATGTACATTCTAGACTTGGATGATGATACTAGTGCAACACCTCTCGCATATCTTGACATGCCTGTGCACCGATGGAACATAGTGTGCACCGATGGAATATAGTGTGCAACCCAGTTGACATAGCTCTTCGGTTGAAGGGTAATGGTCCCTAGTTCCACTTGAGCGGGCATATATGTATACCTGTCATATTCAAAGAATTGTGTTTGGCACTTCCTCTGGACTGGATTTATGTTCAGCTTCATGTGTTGATGCTGTAGCATATGTGAGTCCGCAACGGGTGTGGTTTTGTAAATGGGCCGTAGCACCCGTAGACATCATGTTAACAAACCATGACAAAGCCAAATCATAGGTTGATTAGCAGAGCTCGTGGCGTGGCTGGAGTGTCAATACTTTTATTTTGTCAGTGTGCGAGGCGCAATAATGGGGTCTAAAACACGTGATAGCGTGTTTTGTCAGCTGTATGCCTTGTTCCCAAACAACGTCGGCAAGGGATGGGTTTGTTAAGGAGACCATTTGGCAATGAAGATTACTCTGGATCTTGTGTCGGAGTTCCCTATTTGTTACTGAGAATTCCAACATCAGGTAAAATTTTGTGTCCGAATCCCCCAATTTTAGTATGCATTTATTGTTTCAGCATGTAATATGGAAACGTAAATATGCCCATACTTCAGTGTTTTCATGTTGGTGCTGCTATTGTAAGTGGATGTATATGTGCATGCATATGTGGCATCATATTTATCAGTTTAGTCTCACTGATTACGATGGCCACAATGGTGGTGGCGGTTGATGACATTGTCGCATCAGACGATTGGCTTTTGAAGACACATCAACTAGTTGATTCTGTTGATGTGGAGTTTGTATATGTTGATCACCACCACAACATATGTGGTTATTTGGGTTGGTCCTGGATACAGGTGGTGCCAGCCTCCAAACACTCAGGCATGTCTTCCTCGCCTCTTTTAACCCAATGGCTGGATTTCAATCTTCAAGAGCGCCGTCTTCCAAAAGATCGAGGCTTGAAGGTATACATATGTCATCAACATTAGGCGTGCTTAGAATTCAGTGCTTAATTCATTTGTTTTGTTTGTAGTGGAAGACCTGTTTTCATTACAATTCCAACTTGATTGCACTACCCGAAGCGATTCGTGCGACGTAGACATTTCACTGTTATCAATCAATTTTCACTTAATACAATCTTCAATGTCATTGTTGCAATTATTTTCTAAGAAATGCTGCGGTCCAGGGAGGTGTGTCGCCCTTGTATTTCCCGTCTGAAATGGAACTGGCGGGGAGGCAAGACAATTGCACGAGATCTTCAACAAGAACAGACTTACCGTCGCAAACAGTAAGTTTTCTGGGGTCCTTCAGTGGGAATCGTCAACATGGTACCAACACTGGCATGGTGGGTACGGCAATGCCCTCTGCGGAAGTGATCAATCATAGTGAGTTTATTTTGCCGCTGACTCCTAGGGCGACTGCCCAATGTCGATCATTGTTGCATGATTTGCGCCAATAGAGCCGGTAGCGGTCGCATTGGTATCTACCAGGGGTGAACCCCAAGTTGAGGCTCATCGGCATCATCCTTTTGTCAATTCCAAGCTTATCTGATCAAGTACTTCGTCTGAACGCTCTTGCCAACCTTCCTTGTTCAAATCTCTTCCACCTCAAACTCCAAATGTTCTTCTGCAAACATACTTCAAGGATTCTGTAATGGATGTCTTGTTGGGTATATGGTAGAACGAGTACACAGTGTCAAGTATCTTGCATGTAACACCTCTTGTAGATGCAACTTGAAGGCGTTTTCATTGATCTAGAACAGTCCCAACTTTTTGAACTCAAACTTGTTCGCAATAACTTTTCAAAGATATTTGATTATCCTGAACCTGCACCTTGTGTAGTTGAAAGTGTGGTGATTTGAATTTGAGAAGGGCGGCAAGGCGTGCTAGCATTGACTCAAAGTACTTGAACAGTCTACCTCTACGAATCGCATAGTGGCTGTTACACAGGATTTAATCGATCCAATGGTTCATGTGATTGGTCACGAAATCATTTATGTCTTGGCGATCTAAATCAGCTTAAGTGGGTGGGAGTTAGTACTATGTAGCAGTATCTCATGTTTCTAGTACTATCACACACCACTTGATAGTTGTGCCAAAGTTTCAATACAGTTCTTCGATCCATCATACTTCCCTGTTTCGGAAAGACAAGATGCTAGACTCTTGAAAGTGTATACGCTGTACCTTGTCTAAACCCTTGGTCTAGACAAAGTAAATATGTGGGATGTGGCGTGTTTTTTTGTTGAAGTATCTTCGCTGGATGATATCCGTAACAATAAGCTGGCGTTCTTTCGCATTGTTCTGGTTCTTCACCACGTGTGGAGTATCAAGAAAATGTTCTGATTTAGTGAGCCAGGTGAATTTGCCTCCGGGTGAAAATGCTTCGCAATCCAAAACAGTGATCCCAAGAAATACCTTAAAATGTGATGGCGCAGTGGAAGCGTGGTGGGCCCATAAAC
>NHOP01001094.1:0-11784 GCA_018697155.1 Pyramimonas parkeae | reverse complement strand
CATGATAATTCAAGATGCTCTACTTGAACACACAAAATTCAAGAATGTTAAATGGCATTGAACCGTCATTTGAATCTCAAAGCTGTACATAAGCACGGTTCGCCTTAAAATAATGATATTCTATGCCAAATGGAAAGATGATATCTGGATACAAATAATGCATACAAGGTTGCATCATTCCCAAAAAAGAATCACTAGTACATAATGTCGTCATGGACGTCTAGAAGTTGATCACCACCACACCCATGCACATCATCTGCCCAACATGGTCCCTTTGATGGCCATGATGGAGGATATATGGATCCCCATTCTGATCCAGGTTTCTTGCATAACTTCAACTTCAACAACCCCCCTCCTTCCGCCTCCGCCACATAAAGCCACGAGCGACCATGCAGTGGCTGTTCGTTCAGGGATCCAGATAAAACATACATCCCTGATCCGGTACATTGTATACAAAGACGGTTGCCTGCGGAACCCAGTCGTATTTGCACTCTACGGAAGGAAGGCACACCGATGTAGTATATCGGGAGCCCGGATGCCGGGAATATACCCACCGAAGCCCACACATACCAGGCCGCCTCCGCCCCAGAGTCTATGTTCCCCGGCACCCCCCCCCGCCCAGGAGCAAAGCTGTAGCTCTTCACGCCATGCAGTACTCGTGCCAAGCGGTCCGCTCGGCCTATATACAAATAACTGAAAGGAGTCTCCATATCCTGTCCCGAATACAAGCAAGCATAGCCCTGTCTGATTAGGAGACAAAAATGTCATTGAGGAATGTCATACCCACGAACAATGGCAATCTATATGCACCATGAATATGGCAATACACAAATAGTTTGAGACACATGCTGTGCGAATATGCATTGATTTGCGTCGTACTCGAAAGCACTGAATATAATCACGCGAAACAAACAGTCTGTCAACCAATATCAGCTCCTAGTCTTGCAAATAAATTTACATGCCGCAAATGACGAGTAATGTGAAAGAACAGCAAGGCAATTCGACAACACATACTGGCTCGTTACACAAGCCCTCGAAGGTGTGCATTGCCATCCCCGAGGCAGCAATATCTTCAACCCATTGGTCGGCGTGTCCGGACTCAGTGTATTGTACAACAGGCAGCTGTATCGCAGGCGCAATTGAACGTGCGTTGTACCTTCCACATGAGAATCCGAAGAATGTGTCCAAATGTTGCAAAAACACCGCTTCGTTCGCGCCTGTGCACACGCAACAAACAACGTAAGATAGGGACACTGATTCCATCAACGCTTGACGTTCAATGTCGTCACTCGCCACCATACGATCCTCAACATTCACAAACAACCCTAACTCTTCGGATTGTGCATAGTTCTTCCCATCAGTCCCGAGAGACAACCAACGAAAAGAACATGTGTCCTCTGGAAAACAGAGTACGCACTCACCCATCTTCTCCGAATCGTTGCATGAGTCTTTGCCCACACTGGAACCCGTATTCTCTCGTGAAATTCTTCCTGCCTGTGCCTGCGCTCTGCCTGCAAAGCGGGATATGCGGCCCTCCATGTCAGGCAGCGGGCGGAACGAGTAGCTCCACAGCGTGCCTTCGTAGTACGTGCCGGATGCCACGCACAGGCCTGTGGCGTCATCCAGCGCGTTCACCCAGTTCCCTGCCAGCCTGTCCATGCGCGCGCGAGCCAGCGCCGCCGCGGAGCCGGGCACGCTGGCCGCCACTCTGGCAGTGGCAAACGCCGCGCAGGCCAGGTCCAGGGTGTGCGTGATGTGGCTGGAGGCGGTACGCCCGTCGCGCGCGAACGCCCGCCCCTCCTCCGTGCAATCAAACACGCGCATCATGTACCCGAGCGCCTTCTCCCACGAGAAGCACTGGCCCAACCCCACGTGGCGGTAGTGTCCGTCCGCAAGGGTCAGGTGCGCCAGGCCCGCCGCCTGCCCGTCAAACCTGCCCAGGTCGCTGTCCATGGTGTAACCGAGAGGGAACCTCCCAAAGCGCGCGTGCACGGCCAGGAGGCCCTGCAGCATGCGCGAGCCCGTCTCGGGATACACCGCCAGCAGAAGGGGCAGGCAGCACTTGTACTGGTCCCACATCGTGGCAAAGTCGAAGAAGTAGCCCCCAGTACCGGATCCCCCGTCAATCTCTTGGGTCCACTTGATGGGAACCTGCGGCGCACCTGGATGCACTCTCACATGCGTGGTATCCAATCCGGGCAGAGAGGACAGATGGTATGTGAAGTCCAGCATTGATACGGACGACAGCAAACGTGATCCCTGCCGGATGGACAGCTCTCTATGTGAAACCAGAATTCGAGCAAAAGTGAGACCACGCCGCATGTATTGGTGGTTTGGTCACCTTCTACATGCGACTTATCACCCCCATCGCTGGAATCACTGTCGACAAATCTTATTGGTTCCTAAGAATGAGCAAGCGACATTATTCACTGTGCACAAAAACGGTGTAGCAAATCCAAGCAATGCATACAAGCCGAGATGCGCAAAGTGTGATGCGTAATGTGCATGCAGGGAACATGAAGGGGTCCAGCGGTCCATGATTGAAATGAGCTAAAACATTGCATCAAGATACAGCTTCATCCACAAGCCAAAGACGATGAGAGTGCGAGATTCCTAGATTTTTTTAGCACGGAGACTGTGCAGGATATTTCCAAACAAGGCAAGCTGACACTTGGGCTGCGAGCGGTGCGACCAAGCAGCTTCTCAATGCTACGTTTGAGATTCCGCTCAATGCGCTCCTTGTCCTCTGGGTCAACGGCAACGCAAGTTGAACACTTGAGCCTTTCAAAATACCCATGCGAGAAGGAAAAAGAATGCAAGAAATGAATTCTGCGCGCAATGTTCGCCTCGGCATATCCACGATTCCTTGCGCCACTCACCTGCCCTGTGAAATCCGCCGGCTTGGTCAGGGCGTGGTACAGGTTGGAGTAGAAGAGGCTCTTGGCCTGCGTCGAGCCGGGCATCGCAGCGTCGTCCATCACCGCCACCCGGCCAAGTGCATCGTTCCACACGCGCCACGCGTGCGCCGCCAGCTCAGCAAACGTAGGGGCGGCGATTGGCTGCATGGGCGCGCCCGCAAGAGCAGGATGGAGCCCCGGCTGGGCGCTGCTGAAGGACTGGGAGAGCTGGACCTGCCTGCTGTGATCGGCGTGAGCGTTGGCCCGGGCGCAATCCACGCTGCGCAGAGAGAGCCCCACGCGCAGATGCACCTCCAGGCACTCCTCCGGCACCTCACCCACCACGCCCACAGCGCCGCCGGCAGCCTGCCACGTACCAGGCGCGTCCCAGAAGCGCATTGCGCAAATGTTGCGCAGCCGCGAAAATCAACGCCCTGCGAGTACAAGTGCGGCGAGAGACAAAGACAACTTCGGGCTTGTCTTGCATCCCACATCACCGAAGCGTCATGCGGGACTGAGGAAGGCAGGACGTCGTGCCTATATGAAAATAGGAAAGATGGGGTTCAAGGCACGGGGGGTTCATATCGGGCGGTAATAGTTCATGCGTTGCACAGAACCGCAGCTACGCTCTTTCTCGCATTACACAAATCAGAGCGCAATTTGTGATTACATCCAAGGCTTCCCGCGTTATGCGGAATTGTGCTAGCGCCTGATACACACACCAGTGAATCTCTGATTGTTCAAATACAGGAGGTGTCGTGTTCTGAAAATCCATGAGTAAGTTGCGCTAGAAGCACGTCGCATAGGTCAGGCATAATATCCTACGAAATGTTGAAGAATACAAGGACAAACGCAAAACTCTACCAATGCCAGAAGATGCGTCACATGCAGATGCTCACATTCTGAGGTGGTATGAGACGTCGAACCCACTTGATGTGTGATCACTAGATCAAAGTTCTGGATGGATCCCTTGCCCTCACGAACTTTGTGTTGAGCCCACATGAGATACTGAATCTTGAACGCCTGTGGCTCTGCGCATGTCACCAATTTCACTCACAACGAACCGCCGCCTTCGCACAATACATTCGCTTTCTGCATATCCGCAGAAACTTATTGAGTCTTCGAAGGCGTCCCTCGGCAACTGTCTTGGCAAGCATCATGAAGACATAAACACAACACTCCGGGATGCAAGTATCAGCAGAATCCCACCTGGAGGGCGGCTTCTGTGAGGTGGATGTGCGCGGCGGCCGCAAACTCTGCAGGCCAGAACTGGAACTTCACATCTGTGGTGACGCTCGCATGAACATCTCTTTCAACGCGGACGTGGAAGTACAGCTCCACGCCTTCGACATCCTCTGAACCCACCGGCGGCGGCGTCAACAAGCTTCCCTCCACGGCTCGGCCCGCATCCAAAATCCTGGCTCTTACTCCCCGCACGCGCTGCCTCAACTTGGCCGGGGCCAGCCCGGCGGCGCTCAGCTCCACCACCAGGCACTTGCCCCGCGGGGGAGCTGCCGTACCACCTTTGAGATATCCTCGGAGGACGCGCGCCGGTGGCGGCGGCGATGCGCGCGTCTTGTCGCTTTGAAAGGTGTACTTATGCGCGGCCAGCCCGGCCCCCACAGTGAGCTCCACCTGAATATCGGGCTCGCAGAGCACACACGAGTAGCGCCCGGGAGCAGCTCGCTCCCCTGCAATGGTGCAGCGGTAGGCCTCCATGGCTACCGGGCCTCCCGCACACTCCACCTGGCGGCGGCACATGTGTTTCGAGATGGAAGTTCTGAGATGGATATGCCGGCGAATGCTTGGAATGCAAAAATGTTGGTTTCAGCAGGGTCACGCTTGCAGGGTGGGCTACACCAAGGGCTTTGATGTGGGCATAAAACAAATAATACACCATGAGTTGAGACGATAGTTAGCCATTAAGCACGCACTCCACAAATAGGCTAGCATAAGATTCCAAACATAACGCAAAAGCGCCGCACAAAATCCAGGAGGACCGCCGGCACTCCAAACGCCGGTCCTCATCAAAGTCTGGCATCCGAACGAACTCAAACGGGATGCGGTTAGCGGCGACGCCTCATCAGTGTTTCATGAGCCCAGGTCGGGTGGCCTAGGTGGTTGGGCGCCAGCTTGCTGCATTTGAGGTCCTGCCATCCGCCTCTGACATGGATAGATGCTGCCCCGGCCGTTCATCACACAAAGGGCTCTCTGAAAGGCGGGCATTTTTGGTTAATGGTGGGCACTACCTCACAATGAACCAACCACCACAAGACGTGATGGTTCAAACAGTTTCAATGCGAGTAGGGGCGTGCGTGGCGGGCGGGCTCGGGGCGCCACTTGCGTTGGCCACAAAGTAAGCGGCACTACACCTCAGCGGCGCGGCTCGCAAGAAGTTATAGTAGGTCCCTATGGCGCCTGTGCCGGAGGGCTGCATGTGCGTGAAGCCGGTGCACGTGTACTGGGTGGAGGGCTGCCATGCTATTGCTCCCGAGTGACTGTCGAGCAAGGGGGAGGGGACGCCGCGAGTGTTTGGGGCGTTGGTCCCGTACCTGCAACAACACCTCCTTGCATCATTCATTGCAACCTGTAGGAAGAAGAATGCTGCGTCCAAATTCATTTGCGGGTCTAAATATGAGGCCGTGTAGTAGAAATGTCCAAACCGATGGCAGAGCAAAGGATCATAGTGGGTGGCATCGGGGGCGGCGGCATCTTGTATGCATATCTGACGCCAATCGCCTGGCAATGGCACTGGACACATGGCACATGCACAGAACCTTCTGCCAACAGCAGAAGATATTGCTAACGGGGTTTCAGCGCCATTCACTCTCCATGCATGTTGGGATGTTGTGAGGTGGACGATATCTGCACCCCATGTTTCAAAACCTTTTCCAGAGCAGCTGACTTGAATTCCTTGCTAGGGCTGGGGGCAAGTGGACATCTCCCGCACAACAGGGTTCTACCCCAACTGATGGCGAATCATTGGACATGCTGGAGTGCTTTTCAGTTGCGAGTATTGAGTGCGCACTCCACTTGCAAAAACATGCCACCACATCCGGCTGGTTCCAAAACCCAAACATCGCGTGAGCCTCAGTGGTGTGACTCCAAGTATTCCTCGCACATGGTATGAAACGGGCGCAAAACATTCTTCAAGGCTTCTGAAAAGCCAGCACTCATATCGATACACGAGAAGAACTGCCATGAAGTCTGGCTAGTTCAAAATCAAATGAGTTATCAGGTTTGCTAAAACCGTGGGTGCCATTAAGTGCATTCAAACACATCATGGCAACTTGGGTCATGACCCAGATGCAGTCCCGTCACAAACTAAAGGAGGCGTTGTAATGGACTTGCGCTCTTCGGAAATTGTGGGCTCCCACGATATTGCTTTTCATGTAACTGTTGGTGTAGGATCCCAAAACACTCACATAGCATGAACATGAACAGGCACAACTGGCATTGGCATTATTTCCAGGATCTGCATATTCGCGCATGCATTGCAAGCTAAAATTTGTCTATTTTGGAGGGAAAATGCCACGTGCGCTCTGCACTCCGGATTGTGTGACAGCTTCTGCTTTGGGAATCTTGTACCATTGCGCACGCTACCCTTCCTCCTCTGGTGATTGACTTGTGTCCCGATATATATGTTATGAGCGGGTGCCCTCTTCCCTTGAGCATTACACTGAAGTGCTCAATGTCAAACGCAGATGCAGGGAGTTCTTTCAGCCCTAGTACACGAGAAGAGTCCGACACATGCAACCCATTGATGCCGTAGTCCATTTCCAGGCTCCTAGATTGAACAGTGTTATCTGTGCGCTTGCAGCAGGAATCCAGCAGGTCCACGATTACAGGGACTCATGAACCTATGAAGCATGGTCAGAATCTGGAATATGTCCCGCGGTGCCCAACCGTTCACGTTTCTTAGAGCGTGCATGAGGGAGATTTCGACATAGATCATATGCAAAGGAAGATGACCCCAAACCACATGGAAGGAAGCCACAGCAAGAAATCACATAACTGAAATCCTTGACATCACAACATCCCAACAAAGACAAATGCACTAATCTAATGCACCAGACGCGCAGAAGCGTACCATAAACCCTGCAACATAAGCCCCACAGGATATATCACCAATGTCCCTGCAGGGTCACTGACGCAATAGGAGAGAATACAGTTGGTTGTGTCTTGGATGTACGCACATAGGATTGACCAGTCCAGATATGAGAGAAATGTCGTACCCAGTGGGATATGCTCCGCTGTAGGCAATCACCGAAACCATCCCATTAGGCAATGTGGCACCTGGATGAGTGTTGCCCACAAGCGCCTTCGGCCAGTACCATGTCGATGCCACCCCTTGCGTCTGAGGGAGGTTAGTCCTTTCACAACCCCAGAACGGGTCTACCCACTGCGCGAAGTTGGTTTCAGAGGAAGGTTCGTCATCGTCATCGACATGTGTTACAACCAAGTAAAGCACCAGGGCATCCCTGGGGTGCGCCTTGGCTACCAAATCCTCCAACAAACAGTCCCAAGAAGCTTGAGATAGTTCCCGTCCTACTGAGACTACACCTGCCCACCATCAAGAAAGCAGATGGCATGCTGTCGTCGAACTGAAGAACATTGAGTTAAGCTAACAACACTTGTGAAGAAACCATGTACTGATTGATATTCGCAATAGTTAGGCTGAAGGCTTTGAAAAATGTGTAGTCACACAACAAGGATGTGCTATACCTGTGTTGCAAAGATACAGTGTATACATTGAACACGCAGTATAGATGACATAGCTGGAGCATTTCGCCAAGATCATCGACATCGTTGTTCATCATGTTGCATAATTCACCTTGAAGCAATTTCACAACGTGACAGAATTAAGTTACAGCGGTCACAGTGGGACAACAGTTTGGAGACAAAAAGTAAATGCAAAACCCAATTGAAAACACAGATGGCAGGGCGTGCTCAAAATCTGAAAAATCAGATAACGAAACTCGCCGGATATACTCGCGAAGTACCTTCAAGGTTTGTGAAAAGGTGCAGCTTAAACCGCTCCCTGCCTAACGAGCGCGATATGGCGATGCTCACATATGCATGAGAAACCAACTCCGTGAATGAGCAGTGATGCCACGACGAAGAAACGTCGTCCATCCATCGAAACGCTACTGTAAACTTGTCCACACTCATGTAGAACCGCAGGAAGGGTGTGCGGTTGTTGTCTCCGTAACCAAGCTACGCACCAAGACACCGTGACACACCGAGTAAAGCTGGTGACAGGTGTCGGGTTTGCGTGATTGCATACCAAGCTCGCGCACGACACAACCGTTGACGTAGATACGCGAACTGATCTGCTTGCACCTACCGCCACTTGAACACAAGACTGCTGTCCATGTGTTGCCAATCGCGATCGCCGGGACCGGTAATAGCTTGGTGCGACGAGCGATCCTTCAGCCTCTTGTATGGCCTGTCATACCCTTCTACAATCAACGCACGTGACTAGATGGCGACCATAGACAAGCATTCCAGAATCTTGCTTACTTTTGTGTGCGGTAGTCTGCTGAGATCACAATAGTCGCAGTATGCGCTATACCAATGCACATATCTCAATAAGCTGCCATCAAGTACCTTATCAGATTCCGACATATCTTAGAAATTATATCAATAAATATAGCAATAATGAAAATAATTGTAAGAGTAATAATGATGATGGTAATTAAATTATGATAATGATAATAGAAAAAAAATTATTATGTATAGTTATATGAAAGAGCATGAATAATCATGTTGTCATTATTTATATCACTATCAGTACGATTATCATCATCATTACTATTATCAATATTATTATTATGATCATCATTAGTATTATTATTGTCACCATCATTGTTTATGATAATAATGATAACAATAGTAAAAGCAATGATTATGATAATAATGATAACAATGATAATGAAAACAATGATAATAACAATAATAACAATGAAAAAAAAACAATAACAATAATAATAGAAACAATAATGATAGTCATGATAATGAAAATAATAATCATAATAATGAATAGTGAACCCCGCTCATTCGCGGGATTGGTTCGGGAGGGCGAGCGCTTGGCAGTTGCGCTCTCCACTGCCAAGCTAGACGAGTTGCGCTCTCCACTGCCACGCCGTACTTCCCCTACCTGTTGTTAGGTGGGATATATTCACACCTTGGTGTGGAGCACCGACGCAGGGGCAGGATCTTAACACCAGTGGATCTGCATATGCGACCATCGACGGCTTTCCGCGGCAAGCACGGCGATCATAGAAACGACGTGCTCTCATTCTAGATCTCGTCACCATATAAATTGAGTGTTGTTGTAATGTCCAATCTGATCATGAACATGAACTTGAGCATACAAATAGGCACACTACCAAGACCAGCATTTGATCAGAATTACAGGCGGAACTCTGTTCCTGCATGAGGATCCTGACTGAATCCAACAAACTCAAACAAGGAACAGCAATTCCTAGGAAATGTTATCATTTCGGACTGATCTATTTCGCGCTCGATTGTAGCACTTCGAACTGAAACAGGCTTGGGTGTATCTGTGCGATGACATACACACACACATAGAAGGGATGCATGCAGATCTTCCAAAATGTAAACCCAGAAAAACCCCAAGCTCATATTCGCACGCAATGGAATCGTCGCTGGAATGCTCGGCCTTCATCCGTGACACAGTTGCTGAGGACAATCAGAAATCGTAACTGAAAAAAATGTACATCAGTGAAGAACGCTGTTAACAACTGACACAACATGCATGTTACCTACTTGGTTGTCACTGGAAAAGTTTGTCTAACATGTATTCCTCTTCTAATCACAAAATATTTGGACAATATTCACAAGTAGAGTGCTCTAGCATAGACTGCCATGCTCGATTACATAGGTCAGAGGAAGCGAAAATAGAGAGTGACTGCACTCCAAAGCCCGATTGTTAATTTCTTGAGGTCTAGTACAAACGCTTTTTTCCCAAAACAATAGCATACCGTCTGTCAGTTTACACAACACCCAAGAGCTTGATGCACATCTGCATGCCCTTGAATCGCCTTGAAAAGCAGCCCCGTATTATTTCACTTGGAAGGTCTACTCTTGGTCAGAAGGTTTTTGCGGTCTTTGATTTCCTTCACCTTGGCCTGCTTCCTTGCGATACCGATCTGCATGGCTTCATATAGGCGCTTCTGTTTCCTTGGCAGCATGGCATCCAGCATCACACCGTCTTCATCTTCACACACTTTCTTGAGAACACTGTCCTTTAATTCTTGTTTGCTCAGTTTGGCTGTTGACAAACCATCGCACGGCGTTGATGTCAACGAGAATGAACATCGTCACCAGAGTATTCCTTCCATGAGATGTTGTCACTCACAAAACCAAATACACACGTAATCATAAGCCGATAACATGAAAATTGAGGCAACCAACAGCTGCTCTGTTTGCAAACAACAGGGAATATGAAGCGAGTCCTTGCATTGGACCGTACAAGAGTACTGGCCTGCCAAAAACAACGTCATGCTTTGAGTGCACGCCAACACTGTTGTGCCTGGTTTCTTGTTGTTGGATGTTTTGCGACGTACAGGATGACGTCACTCTTCACAGCATGACTTGGTTCGAAGCGCACCTGGCATCTTGACCTCTGCCTCCGGCTCCTCCTCTGAATCCATCTGTTCCTTTTCTTGCTCTTCACCGTCGCTCTCATCAATCTGCTCCGCGAGATGGGATGCTTTCGAGAAAGGTACCCCAGCCAGCTCAGCAGCAAGCTCTGCCGTGTATTGTTGCTCCTGCGCAAAGCACCAGAAGCCAAGTCCATGAGGGTGGTGGATGAAAAAAATCGACTATTTTCATGCATATCAACACATGTCTGTTCTGGTCTCTGAGGCATTGGGCACACACAATAGTACTGAACATCGCCACATTCAGCGAATGGGTGCCGCTTACAAGGCATGGACCTGCACATGTTGGAGCCTGCAAATCATCCCCCTCCCAAGTCAGCATGGCACACACGCAAAATGCAGACAACAACCCCAGTCTTCTCCTCAGAGGGGAGAAGACTAGAGTTGTCACATAACAGCACACAAGGTAGGGAGCAATTACTATGCAAAGATACTTAATGTGTTTTCTCATATTGTCGTCCGCTGGATTTGCTTGGTTGATTAGCATCACACATGCCCTGTGTGAACAAAGTATTGACAGAGTGCGGCGCAAACGAGATAATGCGTCTGTCTGATTGCGAACAGCATACAAAAGCCATTTTGGACACTTAGGCAGTAGTTCATTTGTAGATCCAAAGATCGTAGGCTCTATTCCTATGATCCTGAAGAACTGCAGTGTAGCCTAAACTGCTGATTATGCCTCAGCCATGCTGATAGGCCAACCATCAGGAGCGATTACATCCGTGCCACTCGTTCAATCCATTGCCAGACCACCAAATAGTCCGAACGTGTGAAGAGTTTTCCGCCGTCACCATGGAGGCCATACACCTGTTGCTTTGATTCTCGAAAGCAGTGGCATGTAGACAGTCTCACCTCGTCGCGCTCCGGCCCACCAGCCCCCCCAACTCCAGGGCCGGCCACCGTATCGCGGTCGTCCTGGGCGGCAGAATCCACTGCCCCCTGTGCCGCCGCCTGCACCAACAAACCCACACACACAGGCAGGCGTCGCCGGGAAAATAACTCAATTCACCTCCTTTGCTCGAGAGAAGGCGTCCGTTGCTAAGACAAGGTTGTGCACCACGACCAGGTGTTGCAGGCAATTGAGGCTTGGCCATGACACATGCGGGTGCTACGCTGAGCCAATCAATTTCCTGGATGGAATCAACAAAGCACATCAGTTGATGAGCCCTCTCATGTACGCAATCAATCTCTGAGCGGCT
>NHOP01001093.1:0-11784 GCA_018697155.1 Pyramimonas parkeae | reverse complement strand
GCCGATTCCCGGTTTATATACTCGGGGGATCGACTCTCGTCACAGATTAATTAATACCGATGTGATGGCATTGTGAGATCCACAAATACTACATCTGGCTCAATAATAGCTATCTACCACTATTATGACAATAACAGATATACTTGCGTCAACGTCCAGGCCCCATTTGGAAATTTCCCTAGTGTTTGCATTTAGAACAGAAGCAGTTTCGTGATTCTCAGCATCGCACCAAGCAGACTGAGACTTTAATCTTGCAACATCGTCTTCCGGGAACTTGTCTTGAAATGGTACGGGCTTATGAACAAAATGGTCGATGAATGAGGTATCATCCAACTTGAGTTCTGGTTCCGCAGTCATCTGAGAGGCTACAGTATCGAGCCATTCAAATACCAGGGTTCTGCTTCTGAAAAACAGGCGGTTGTTGTTCGTCAAGCACATCACGCATATAATCTGAGTCAGAATGACCCATGTACCTCCCAGCGCGTGTGTGATCTGCCAGCTTCCCCTTTTGTTCTTGGGGCGATAGCCACGCCTGAATTCTGGAACCAAATATTCGCACATGCTCCAAGTCTGGAAGGTGACAAAAAACAGCTTAAACGGTGATCGATCACCCAATGCTACAGATGGTAAGGTGTTTTTCAGATACGTTGCACGTTGAACCGCCAAGTCCTAATACTTCTCATGCATTCCACTCGTCTTCAGCATTGCGCTTGCCATGTTCATCACAACTGCAAAATATCTCTCTACCTGCCCATTCATTTCGTTCAAGTACGGTGCGGACGGGTATCACGAATGCCATGTTCACTACAATAACTTGCTATCGAATCGTGTACGAACACCGATTCAGCGTTTGTCTTGACTACCGAAATCTTGTACCTCAAAGAGGAAACCTATGACGAAATTCTTTGATTGCATCAACAGCATCATTCTTTCTGTACATTACTTTCGCCAGTGACAATATCGTGCTCAAGTTTGTATAATGTACACGAAATTTCCCTCCGTGAGCAGATTCCAAAATCGGGCTAGTGTTGTCAGTGCAGATAAAAAATGGAAACAGGTTATCCCCCATCCATGACTGATCCTGCGAGTGTAATGAGGGCTTTATCATCTTGGTATGAGCAGATATCGAACTCGAACCTATTGGTAGCTGCATACTGATTTCTTGTACGGTCGTGTAAAGCCCCGTTTGCACCCCACTGCGGATGACAGCCTTCAACGCTGAGGGTGCAATGTGTTCAAGTCGTACATGCAGCAATATCAATTGGTTTATTTTGGAAACCGTAAATTTGTCTTTTAAAAACTAAAATAATCGGCCATTTTGTTCCCTGTATTAAAAACCCCATACGGACCACCATGTGTTGCTGCTGGAATACGTGCACTTTGTTTGACAGTCTTTGAATGTGGGTAAGTAAAATTGATTGATACAGCCTCGCATCATGGAAGACTTATTCAATAATGGGTACTAGGGAGCTGATTGCACATCAGGAATTACAAACATGAAGCACGCACCAGTTGGGTCATAACTTCAGTCTGAAATTGCCTTTCAGTGTCTGAGTAATGAAGTGTACCGTATACAGTCGATTTTCATAATTGAATTGCCTACCCATAGATGATTGAAGGCGTCATCTTGTTCAGAATAGAACTTTTGGTGCATTGTATCGCCATCAGGAGGGTCAAGACCATCCGTAAAGAAGATCGAGTTTTATTGAACCATTCATGGAGGTTATTTCCACTACGTCCCGAAACTCAGACTTTACGAATCACCTGTCAGTATTGTGTGCAGTGCTGTTCCCATTTTTAAGAGTCTCCTGAGAAAGTCCATGACATGAAATACACTGTCGTGCTGCACCAGGTAACAATTTTGTATTGTCGTCAAAATTCACTTCGCACATTGCGCATTGTTTGCTCCCTGTAGGTCCGAGAACGGGTGAAGATTGTCGGGGAGTCTCGGATTGTGAGCGAGTCACCACAAAGGATCTTGAAACCGCCACCCCATCAATTGTGACTTTCCCTTGTACAAACAATAGTGAAATTTGCCATAAGTACTCCTAATTCACGAATATGAATTTAAAATCATTTCCTTTGTCGTTCATCTGTACACACCTTTTGAATTTCGGAGATTCCCAAGGATTAGCGCTAGCACGCGTAAGCTGGCACACCGCAACCAAGTTGTGGAGTTGCTGCGGCACATAATCCGCTTCCTGCAATGTCTCCACAAGCTTATTCCCTCAACATCGCAGGCTTAAACCTTCGCCGCGCCCGCTGCACGTGATGTAATGGCAATACCGGCAGCCGCGTTGAACGTCACGTTTTTCGCATGTGAGGTCCACTCCGTAAACAAGCTAACGTCGTTCAAAATGAAATGTTTTGAAGCACCATAGTAAATGCGTACGACCACAATCTCATAATTGTAAAGCCCACCCGTCATAATTTATAAACCACCATTTGCCATCGTAAGTGCTGCCAGGATACTCACATACATGATTGCTATAGCCACCAGATTCGTACACAAATTGTACGTTGTGGACTGTTGAATGGCCTGTCAATCACAAATTTCCAGCAATCATTAATGATGCAATTCCTGCATCCTAGATCTGTCCTCAATCCGTGCGCCCGGTTGTACTGATCTATCAGGATATATTTCAAAGCTTCCAGCACACACGAGATTACCAAAGCTTGCTGGGATACTTCTTGGAAGGATCAGCTCCTTGTGCGTTCGTGGCATGTCGATATGCCCCAATACCACCTCGATTATCATGCACATGTCGTACATGATGATAAAAGCCTGTATCTGCACAAATCGTCTGTGGTCCAGAGATTAAGAAATATCCTCAGGCACGTGCCTTCGCAAATATGCAAAATACTCATATATGCAACGTTTTTCTCGTTGCTGTCGCTGTTCGCACGACACTCTTGCCTTAACCGAAGTAGCTAAAACATGGCCATGCTCTCCTATGCCGACCAATTCATAAATGTTGCATGGTTAGATGGTTTCATTGGATTGCGGATTATCGTCCGGAGGAAGATGCTTAGTAGGTCGTTAACGTACCTCCAGATTAGGTACATACTTCGGAGGTGCACGGTATCTTGTCATCGAAGCCATTGCCGAAGATCCTTTTTCACCTTCATGTTTACCACATCGACGTTTCTGTGAGCGTCCTCCCTTGTAAGCTGTTCCGGCAGCATGTCTCGTATCATGCCCTATAGGCACCTATAGGCACCGTCTTCTCAGTGTGCTGATAATCGGGTGTGCGGATTCCATCTCGGGTCAGTTTGACCGTGCCTATACGCATATCCTGCTCAAATGGTATCTGCTAGCACAAGGCAGTGCTTAAACCTATGGTAGACAAAGCCACAAAGCAAGAAAGCAGAAATGATAGGGATGATCAGGCTGTCGTACATCCCCATCCTCTTGCGTACCCTGGGCTTCGTTCTCCGTCACCAATTTGTTGTATTCAGCGAGCATCAGTACTGGATCTCCATCCCGTATCACCGACCACCTCCCATCTTTGTGTACAGCAGTCTGCATGACGATCTTCATGCATTCCTCCAAAGATTCTACTGCGTGTTCCGGTCTATTCTGATGAAGTCCTTCAAGGAACTGATGCGTAACCCTGGCCATCAGACTGTTGAATACTATTCCGTCCGCCGTCAAGTCGATGGGCACTTTTGACCGCGCGTTCTTTGCACGCCGTAGCATATCGGCTGAGTAATACTCCGCAACCACTGTCGGCGACAGTGTGTGGACTTGCCCACCACGCGATTCCCGCAACGATTCCGAATCATTGTCCAGTCCTCTCGTCACAACCATATCGTTGTAAAATACGCGATCTCCCAGATTTTTGGGGACTAAGAGCCTTTTTACGCCGCGATGCTCGCGCTTCAACGTTTCTACACACACCCAAGATGCAAGCACGAGAACGTAATCCGGATCACAACGTGTGATACTTAAGATACTGTGGATATCAAAATTGGGTATGCTAGCGTATACTCAAAGTGATGGAATAATCCTTCTCTGCGCTTTTTTTACAGGCGATTGTACGGTCTATAATCGATCTATTGACTCAAATGATCAATTTCTATTATATTCCCATCGTACATATGTAACTCAGGCTAAGCGGCTAGCAGCTATTCATATGCAATACTATTTCGGGTTCTAATGCATGATCGGTGTCATCCGGCATGCTACGCACATGCGCACGACAGTAGTGCTTTACCAGTTTTTCAAAGTCATCAAAAGTGACATGAACCAATTTTTGTTGGATTTGGACAAACTTTCCTCAGAGTGGGTCCCTGCGCACTGCACCAATGACTGCTGTGGCAGCCGTGTGCTTCTCCATCCCTCCAAGGGACGTGCGGTTGAATCGCATCCATTGCAATCACATATCGTCAAACAAAATAGTTGCGTCCGTCTTCTCAACAAGCGTATTCGACGCGAGTTCCTGTAGAACCACAGCTCTACCCATGATGCCAAATTAGTTTTCAAGGACTTCCAATATGTCCAAGTACGCTGCCTTGTCGTCCTTGCTATTGCCTTACTGCTTGAGCACAGCTTTCAGTTCCTTTGACCTGATCACAATAGACAGCACAGTGAAGAGCATAGTCACCCACAGTTGTGAGAACATATCATTAGGCTTCAGGAAAGGCACACACTTTGATCCGTAATTCACTTCATCATCCTCCGGAGGATCCTCAAACACCGTAGGCTCCATGTCCGGATCCCGTGCGCGCCGCAATACGCGAATATCTTCGTACTCGTTCACCATCATCATCATCGGGTGCATGTCGTCCTCAAGAAACGCATCATGTTCATGTTTGCCATGCCAGAATCCTCTAGGAAATGCATTTCTGCTTGTAGCATCAGGTTGTTGACGAACGAGCTGTCTTGTACTGCATCTGAAAACTGTTCTGGGGAAGCATTAACAACACGAACCAAACCCTTCTTTGAATAGTTCTGACGCACATGAGTGAGCATGACGCGAGGATCACGATAAGAAGAAGAATCCTCTGCCGAAGTTCATTTGTATGATAGCCCGCGTGTTGTGACCATGTATCGTCGAGGAAAAAAAAGCCCAAGTCGGACAAGCAAGTCTTCAGACCGTCTTGGGTCTTGACCAACAAGACCTAGTGAAGCAATCTCGCTGCCGCTGGGGACTTCAAGTAGATACTCACAACACTAAGTGTGTGTGTGTGTAAATTCTACGTTGTGATATCAAAAGTAACTACAGCGAATTGTGTCATAGGCCTATAACCTGCGATGAAAGATAACCTGGTGAATTAGAGTAGACACATGTGATTGCGAATACTTACTTAAGTGAGGAAGAATACTGTGATCCAGCCTGATATGGTATCGTTTGGGTCAGCCCACATGTCACATGTTTTATCTTGTCTCTGTGTTCTGCTATCCTTATCCTGTTTCTATGTTTTTCTATTTGTAGCTTGATGACTCTCGGTCTAGTGAATATTTGCTACAATCATGGACTGTTCGTATATTATGACATGCACGGATATTCTAGCTAGACTGTTACCGCGGGATGCAACCACATGTAGAAGAAGCACAACAATCGAGCTCGACCTTCTTAATAGCTGTTTCTCCAAGAGCTTGGTAATGCACTAGAATGATGCCGATATCCATTAATATAGCCGCCTGAATAGTCACGCAGCGCTGTGGTATCCAAAGCAGGTTTAGACCTCATTCGATTGTATCGATCCCGTTTGCTACCCCGGCAAAAATCTTCGCTAGACCTGTCTTCCCGAATTATGCTTGAAAGACATGTTGTTTTAGCACTGGCGTAGCACCTTTAAGGCCAACATACTCAGTTTCAGTCGCAGTCAAGGTAGGTGACAGGCTGCTCTACCATGTTTATCAGGATGTTATTGTTTCAGACAATGATCAAAATCTGATGTATCCATGCACAGTTGTAAGCATGCATGTACTATACTTACCCATTTGAGCGTAAACAAGAAAAAAAAGCAAGTTGTACATTGATGAAATATTCAGTTTCTACGCAATTGCTTCTTTGGCACGGACTATTGCTGCCTGAAGTGCTCATGGCAATTCTAGATGCTTCATCAGTCAATGTTGCGTCGAATATTTTGCTGCAGACCTTCCATTTACTAGCTTCCCACGTGCTTAGTGTACTCGTACGAATTGAGTTAATTGCCTAAGTATACCCTAGCCTAACCCGCGAGCCAGACTCTCTCGTAATATCGATGGGAGCCCTGTTCGCATATCGGAGGTGCATTTTCAGCCTCCTCCAACTTATGCACGTGCTGGTGTGCGAGCAACTTCACGACCTTGCACTTCCCGTGCTTCGTCGCAAATGTCTTCATCCAGGGATTGCAGTAGTTGCCTGGGTGCGATGGGCATTGCGGTGATCGCCATGTTGTCTGGTTCAAGAGTTTGTTCCTAACTGCCACTATCAATGTGGAACTGTTTTGGGGATACAATATGTATCGGTGCTTAATGTATCTCTTTAAGATTGTCTTTTCCCACACTGCGGCAGCTGGTTTCCTGTGACCGCCTTGTCTGCGGTTATCACCACGACGATGCAGTCAACGGTGTTTGCTCAAATTTCCGCTGCTAGGGTTGAGTTGTTCCAAGGCGAAAATCCGAACACGCGATTTTCCAGCATGCATGGGACTTTGGTCGAGCGCAAAACATGCAAGCGCGCACGCTGGTTTGTGTATCCGCGCCTGATTGTCCAAAGGTGGTTGGGCTACCATAACCTGTCGAGATGTGAAATAAAGAAAGTAAGAGGCGAGAGCAGAGACTACAATGAGGACAAAATTTTCACATTGAGCCTTTGTACTGGCATCTGTACATTCCGAAAATACCTCAAATGTCACAATCTATGTCTGATATCTAGATTTTCCGACTGCTTCGTTCCTAACTTCTTTGCCCGATCGTTTATGCCTGGCGATTGGTGCTGTTGCTTTGCTAGACATAACGAAATGACAATTATACAAAGGGCCACATGCTATGTCGACTGAATCGCGTCATAGACTTCTCTACGCAAGGTGACCATCACTTAGCATTAGATGACAAACCAATCCCCTTGGATTCTGCAATCAATATAATGGGAACCACAGAGAAGAAATGTGGTCATACTCATTGGAACAGAATGCTGATATGTACGCATTCATGTAAAGCAAGCGTGCCATCCGTTGTCTCTTTTCAGTCGGATACCAGTGCGCAGGAGAGACGTTGTACTCATTTGGTATCATTGTCTTATGTGAACATCACACAGCATCATGACACCTGTAGACATCGACAAGTGTGTCTGATATTTTGAGTAATGCACGAGCCTGGATGAAAGCCTTGTTCTTTAAACAAGTGGGAACATGTGATTTGCAAAATGAAAAATGAAGTCATCCGCCGTAATGCGATGGCGGATCTCACATTTAAAGATTCTTGTCGAGCAAAGGAAAATGGATCATTGTGGACTAGAATAAGATATGCCACAATACAGGTTCGTTTCGTGCGCTGTTTTTTCCATGTTCCAGGAATCCACTATGAGTTCTGCATGTACTTCTTATGCACTAAATCCAGGAAGAAACTTGGGTTCCATGACATCAGATTTGTGCTCAACAGGGCAGAACAGGTTCAATGACCATGAACCTAACCAACACGCAGTATCTATTTCGCATTGAATGCACAACGCTTTCGAAAAATGAAACTAGACAGCGATTCGATACATGGACGTGAATCACCCGCGCTTCTCTCGCAGCTTTTTGCTTTGCCTTTGTGTTTTTAGCAATTGATCTTCCGTGAGTCTTGTTGGATCCCGACTTGCAGGATGTTGCATTCCAGGGTGATTGCTTCTTGAGACAGGCCTCGCATCAAATTCTGTGCCTTTCTGCTCAGCTGGAATTGCTCCCAGGTCAGGTTCTGTGCTGTCAATATCTTCAGACCCCTTGTCAGCACTGCCAACAGGCTGCTCGCTGGCTGCTGCGGCCGATTGTGGGTCGCCTGACAGCGCTGACTGGTCGTTGTTCGCAGCTACTACGTTAGCATCAGGAAGCTGGTTTACTTGATCCGCAACAGAATCAGATGAACCCGCCTTGTCAACCATCCCTTCACCTGCACCTCGCTCTGCGTTTTCCTGAGAAGCTGATTCAAATTTCATGCTCGCACTCGCTTCTTCCTCGGGAACCTCAGGCTGTGAAGCATGCTTGCTGAGCTCTCCCTGACTCGTAGCAGTTGGGGTGATCCGCACATTAAAAACAAAAACCATATCAGGATGACAGGAATAGTATGAACATTTGCAATCATGCTCACAGAACAGTGATTGAATATGAATTCACATTGAGCTAGCAGCCTGGCGTGCATTCTCACATTACAATAAGCAAAACATCCTTGATGCATCTTTCACATCTACGCAATGCGGTGAAGACCAGCACAGCCAAAAACTCAGGATCGATTAGAACTGTGGTAACCCATGGAAGCAAATCACTAGACTGACTGTTGGCCATCAGCTACCAAGGTCCCTGGCAACATTGGGATGCCTCATTACTGCTGTAAGATGGCGGTTGTAGCCAGTGAAATCACCCTATATTGCGATCGCGCAGAGGATTTTCATAAAAATTGAAATATCATCGTAACACAAGAAGAGTCTGTGTGGCAGCAGCCAAATAACAGCTAGTGTCCTAGCAGCCATCGCACACCGTGCCATGTGCAGAGCACGTAATGATAAATAACATGCACATACCTCCGATTGATTTGGTGCACGGTGCAATTCATGCAAGTGTGTCATACGCTCTTGTATGGCATCCGTGGTTTGCCAAGCTGGCCTGTCTGGTTTTGTCTGTTCAAAAACCAAGATAGGCCATCAAACAAAATACATTCAACATAATGAACGAATCTTGATCGTGACCTCCTTGCAAGTCGTGTCAGGCCTAGCTTTTCATAAACTGCATTAAGGCAATGACCAAAGCGTCAGCATCAGTTACATCATTGTGAGCAGCAATGCATCACACTGAGGGGAAGATTTCAGTTCCTAACCCTAAACCCTTTCTACATGAGGCTGCGAAAAGTGGTGTGTGTCTGTTTAGCATGAATTCATGGCATCTAAGAAGGGAAGTGTCCGTATTCAAAGGAAACAGGGCTGGCAAGCATACACGCTGACCCAGGAAATACATAACAAAACACTCACAGAACAGTGTAGTGTTACATGAAATAAGCTGGCTCCTGAACAGGTGACAACGCCCAAGCACAACCATCATGCCTTAAAATCATCCGATATGGGCATGAAATCCAGCTGACTTAAATCACAATGAACTTGTCTGAAACATGAGCTGACTTTCGTAGTTACTCTGCTGTGTCATGTCACCCTTCCATTCAAAAGCCACACTGCACATGTAAACTCTCAGCTACACTCTTGAGATGAATCACCCAAAATACCATCATGCATCATTCATAAGGGAGAAGACGTTCTCACCTTTTTGAAACCGCCCATTAGTGCGATTTCTTCGAAATCAACGAAGAACAACAATCCAGCCAGCACCAGCAGCAGAGGCAGCAGCTGCAGAACAAATCTGTAGCATCCCGGGATACTTGTTGTGACAAATGCTCATTCCCTCATATACAGCATAAGACATCTATCTTTTTGTTCATGGCATAAATTCATCACTCATAATTCCAAACCAACATGCACGCACACCTTTTGTTCATTTGCATGTCCGAAACAACAGTATGAGATCCTCGCTGCATCACCCGTAATTGCGACTATATGAAGAAATAACATGACCTGTTCGAGATACGATCTATTACACAAATTATTGATAGAACAAATTCACCCAAGCAGAATGCCAATAATTTGTTGTGGAGATGGAGTGGCCCATATTGACCAAGAGGTCTAGCTGCATGAGGGACTAAATTGGTAGGAAATACTCACATTATTCAGATTTATACCTACACAACAAGCCAAATAAATCCAATATAATTTCATCGAAAATGCGTCTGCTCGAGTTCAAATTTATTTGACCCAACACATGAGAACACTGTTGGTCGCGATCTTCAATTGATGATGAACAAAACCCTAGCCTGCTGATGTTCGGACAAAAGGGAAAAAACACACAAAATCCCCAAAAACTGAAGCAAAAGTGATCGCAAGTGAGATTCCGTCAAACCATAACCATATTTGCATCTTCGTATTCTTCACTTTTGAGAACATAAGCATCATCTTAACTTGCAACTTCCCTACAGCATCTGAGTATCAACATGTGCCACCACTTGTGTATATACAGAATTCATTGATACGAACGTCAATCCTGAGGGCGTGGCAGCCTGAGGGACCACACGCTGATAGTAGTCGGAACACCGAAGTATCTTTGAAAACCATGGATATCCCAAAATTTGTTCACATAAACAACATATCAGACCTTGGGAGACAATGACGCACAAACCTTGTGCGCACAGGTGGGGGGGGTGCCCCCCCCGTACCCGCTTCCGCATCCACGAAACCCCATTCAGGTGCCTTAGACTCAGCAGGACCAAAGTTGGCACGGCGCGGTGGGTGCTTGGAAGAAATCCCCGGGAGTCCTTTCTGGAATGAGATCTCAACGGAGGGTTTGACTGGTTCCGGAGCGGGCATGCGTGGTGGTGGGGGCCGATTGTGCACGCGCGTTACGACAGAGGCATCTCCTTGATCCAAGTCGGTCTTCGCATCCTTCGCGGTGTCCGCCATGGGGTCGACAAAGGGTTTATGTATAACTTGACTGCCTACCCCAGTAAAACCACGTGACCCACACCCCGGACACCCGTGAAGGGGCGCCACCACAACCAACGAATGCACGAATAATTTTTCATCTCGAGCTAAGGCGGGAAGTTGACCGGCAGGTATTTCGGCGCACCTCCTGCTCCGCAGCCTCGATGGCCGCATTCCTTGCATGTAAGCCTATGCCAGTATTGCGTCGGCCTGAATAGTGGCTCACCCGGGTTCGAACACCGGCATGGGTACATACGGGCTCTGCCGATGATTTATTAATGGCCATGCTTTCCGGGCAGTCGTATACCGAAACCCGAGTGATACCATCAATCCCACAAACATTCTCCTTAGGATGTGCTGGCAGTGCCGATGCTTTGTGTGAGCCCATGTTGGCTTGGCGGGTCATCATCGAAAAGCGAGTGATTATACTGATCGCCTAACTACAACAATGATCGGGGCTACCTCGGCCGATGGAAATCGCTGAAAGTGCTTGCTTGGCGGGTCATCGTAACCACAAGTACGATGATTGTCACCTAAGGAGTCACCATGATAGACCAACCCGGCTAACGATTTTTGATTAAAGCTCATCCTGGTTTGGCGGATCGTCTTCCATCAGGGAGTAAGTCATTATGCAGATTGCCTAAATAATTAACATGAGTGGTACTGTCACAGCCGATGATATATCAAGGGTCATTCATCATGAGGGGGATTATTGCACTCATCATTTGAAAACTACCATCTAGGTACCGTATCATTTATCAAAGGCCTCTCACTTGGCAGGCCATCATCGATTGGCGAGCGATAATTCCCATCGCCTAAACGATAACCATGAAGGGTACCGCCACAAAGGTGAAGGCCATGCTGGCTAGGAGGGTCATCTTCGATTGGCGAGTGACCATGCCATTCGCCGAAAACATAACCATTTTAGGTAATGGTTCAAGCCCTAGCCTAGATATGTATCACTTGACCAATTTGCGGGATTTGTATGCATATAATATCATAGCTGTCTCTTATACACATCTAGATGTGTATAAGAGACAGAGTAGATACTCACAACACTAAGTGTGTGTGTGTG
>NHOP01001092.1:0-11784 GCA_018697155.1 Pyramimonas parkeae | reverse complement strand
AAGAGACAGATAGAAATTAGCGCGCGATTCAGTTGACATGGCTCCCCGCCCTTGTGGTAAGGGTCATGTCCCCATATATATATATATATATTGGGAAATGACTCTTACCACAAGGGCGGGGAGCCATGTTAACAGAATCGCGCGCTAATTTCTATCGTTGCACAAGGTCGCCTTCAAAATACGTGTATCGTATCAACGCACAGATTACGTGGTCCAAGGAAAACGTATCTCACCATCTGCATCCAGGTAATAAGAATATACACGATGTTGTCCCATGTAATCTTGCTGTGATATAAAATTTATCAATGTTTGGATGATACTCATGCATCGCAATTGTTTGCAGTGTTGATGTGGATGTAGGCGGGAATGATGTGCTTATTGTTGTATCTTGCCTCGATACTGATCTCCGACTTATTGCTGGGGCCCCGGCGCAGGTGCGTCTGTCGGTGCGGGTGCTGGGTTACCTGAAGATGGTTTTGGAGCATGCAGCATGGATGGCAAGCGGGCAGGGACGCGCCGCGGGGTGCGGTGCACAATCGTGGGCGCGCGGGTTGCACGCCACCCAGGACACACTCCAGCAGGTGCAGACTGCCCACGACCAGATGCAAGCCACTCTATTGGGTGCGTTGCCTACAACCAGAAACACACGCGCATCCGCCTTGTTGCCTCCGGGCCTGTGTTTGTCTGCGTGTTGATGAGGACGGCATAGTCCAGCTTCAAGGATGCGCAAGCTCGATGTACTGATCAAAGTCAATTGACGCGATTCGGATGGTTTCCTCGAATGGGCTGGACTTTCAATGTGTGCAATGTGTGTTCTTCAGTACATGCGACTTGAGTCCAGCAGAGCAGGAGCATGGTTCGAAAAGGAATATGTGATAGCACAGCACTGTTGTATGTGTTATTTATTCTTATATTCCTATTTATTTCGCCTATTGACGCTGTTCTGAGGACGCTGCAGGCACGCGTCCTCAGGGTTACAGCTGTGCCTTTGCTGAGTGTCTGTTTTGAGTCCCTGCTGACAAGTTGGAACAAGCGCTGCCACCTGATTTTGACACTGACATGATTTTTTTTGGTGTATCCGTTTCACAAGCGTCTCAGCGTATGCCATAGCGCACGATATTGGTCCCTTAGGCACAGAAATAGTTTGAGTCTCCTCTATCTTTATCAAGCTCCACCATTGCGCCCACATTACCGTGCGGTGCTGATTGCACACGCTTGCACTTACCATGCTCGTGCCGACTTCATGCTCGTGCCGACTTCATGCTCGTGCCGCACCGTTCCACATTGACGAACCGGCATTATTGTCTGTTGGGCAAACAATGCACTGAGCAGATTGCTTTCACTGATTATACATTCACAAGTTTCATGTGCGTGCAGAGGAGGTGTTCACCATGTTGGAGTTCTGGCGCAAAAAGGCGATGCAGGCGGAGGTCCCCGTGTTGGCAGAGCTGTGCATCCTGCACGCGCACCTTGCCTACCTCTACAAGTACGCCTCGGAGGAGGAGCTGGACATGCGCTCCGTCACTGTGCTGCTTTCCTCCCAAATCTACCTCACCCACAACTATCAGTTCGACTTTGAGGTGAGGGTGTTGCATGTCATGACTGCGTCAACACGACGCCAAAGTTCGTAGCTTCAACAAATCGAGTTATGTCCAAGAGGACACACAGCGTGTGCTTCGTGTCCCACCAGCCACACAACATTTTGTGTGCAAGGGACATCAAGCTTACTTGTTGTTGATGTTGTACGCTCGGGATATGCTCGTCGCAAAATGATGTATACTGAATAACTGCACCTCGAACCATGGCTTTGAAGTAACTTGTCTAGAACTCTACTGTCCTGCGATTTGCGATCAACGTGTTCTTGCTCTCAGACCCTATTGAAGCCTAACCTTGTTACATGAAAAGCAGCAACAGTTGTAGTTATGCTTGACATTCTCAAGCATTGATCCAGGGAGTCAAGGCGTGAACACACATGCATGTGCCCTTGCAAGAACTCGTCGATGGATTGCGCATGGTGTCACAGGCACCGCTGCGCAAGAAGGACAAGTCCAAGGACAAGAAGAAGCGTGGTAAAAAGAAAAAGTCCAACGATGACGCGGTGGGGCGCACTTCCCTGGGGGATCTGGACGAGGGCCTGCTCATCTCGCAGATCGAGATGTTTGACTTGTTCCAGGCGCAGCGCGGCAAGGTGCTGCGCTGGCTGCACGCGAATCCCGCCGATGCCGACCATGTGAGGCCCAGAAGAGGAGCAAGTTGCATAGCATTGATCGGGGTTCACGCTTGCCTGAGGCGAGTGGGGTGGGGCCAAGTCCTTGGAGTCTGTATAGTGTATGGGGTGCATGCATCCCCAAGTTTAGGCTGACGGGCTCGGTTTGAGGGCAGTCTTCGGACACATCGACTGGTCGGTCGATGCCTGAACCACATTGTGCAGCTACAGGCAGTAACCGCTATGGGGCTGTACCACTGAATTGTTGTCTATATGTTGCCAGCTCTGATAGATGGAGCGCGTACAGGGTGATTGTGAGGGAAGCCAAACTAAGGTGGGGAACAACAGCCGATCTACTATATGGATGTGACTGGATTATGGTTGTTTTTTTATGATTTTCCCTGAAAGTACTCAAACCTGCTTAATTTGTACGGCTCATCCCTGAAAAGAAGGCATGCTTGCTGTTCAGAACCTATAGCCGGCCGACATGATTATGTATAGAATTGGTCGCAGCGACAAACATGCTCCTGTTCTTAGACAGTGCCCGCAATCCGATGGCCTAGAGTCTTTTCGCCTAATGAGATATAGCGGACAGGTATATTTTTGAGTCAATGTCGTGAAGGTGTATATGTTGCTCTCGTTCTGAACATGCTGCATTTTTTGTCAGGTCCCTGCTTCATGCTCATGCGGATTAGACTCGCAGGACGTGACAAACAGAACTCAGTCTGACAATTAGCTTGAGTGAGGCGAAGCGAATAGAAATGAAGTGGGATAGTCTGTTCAAACGCTTGGGATACGGGGCATGGGCAGGTTTTTGAGGCTGTAATCCGCATTCTGACGGCCAAGGGATCTCTGCATGAGACCACTTCTGACGTGGCGCCTCGCCACTGGTCCACGCTGGCGCTTCCAGGCAGCAACGGGTGTGTGGAGGCAATATTGCAAGCGTCGGGTTTCGGGAAATTGTCGTGTGTTCTAAAGATGCTGCTTTTCACAGGTTGATAATGAGTTGCAATACGTTGACAGTGTTGCTTGCTGTACAGGATCCGTCAGCGTCAGTGTTGTTCAGATTCTTATAGGGGTATGCCCTGTATCTGGGCTTTGGCAGTTGTGCCATCTAGGGGTTCGGACGTATGCAGGAATGTGCATTACAAAAGATTCTCTGAAATGGAGTTCTCGAACTGATAGGAAGCATGCCTCCGGCCATTGCGGAATATGTGTTTGTAATCTTGTTGCAAGTCTGCTGAGATGGATCTGCGGTTGTTTATGTGCTTTGGCAACAGGCGTTTTGTACCTGACACTGAGAGCCTGAAGAACCCGGAAGAGGACCTGACTTTCTTTGAATGGATGAAATTCATGACCTCCCAGGTGTGAAAAATCCTGGAGCACTTCGAGTTATCGTTCTATGTGACAGATGATGCGGCATGTGCTATATTCATGAAGAGACTACATTCAGCCAGGAATTCTGAGGATACTACGGGTTTTCCAAATGTGGTATCGTGATTGTTGCGGCTCTGCACATATGCGCAGAACATATTGTTGATCTGTGCGCAAAATTCTCTCCTGGGCATTCCATGAGAGCGATGGAAAGTTCGATGAAGTTCTTTGCTTGTAGTACATCCATGGCGTATGGTACACAACAGTAGTGTGCATTTATAGTTTGCAAGAATTGTGCGCATACGTTAAAACAATACAAACTTTATGAACGGCTTTGCGTGTGTTTTGGGCGCTATCATTCAACAGGAATGACAGTTCTCACATGCCTTGTTATGATTGTGACCGTTGTGGCTTAGTTGGACTGGATGTTACGAGGCAATGAAACAGGTTGTCTATTGGCATTACAGGCGAACCCAGATCAAACCATACCTGCTTGAATTCCCATGGGTGGCTCCACGTTTGGCAAGGATATGAATGTCTGATGATATAGCTGGTCACCAAGTGCAATCTGGACCCTTTGTATGGCCTGAACTTGAAGCATAAAATCCATGCCTATAGTTGAGCTGGTACTTAGAGCCGGAATAGTCCAGTCGGCCACTAGATATGCATGCCATCTGTTGATTCATGTAGATATTGCTTGTTGTTCTCCGGCTAGGGATCCATGTCCACAACCCAATGTTTCCCTTGTTTCATCGACGTCATACTTTATGTTTGGTTGAAGAACCGAATATCCGCTTTTAGTCCACCAGGGCCAATCCCCAAGAGTCAATGCCTACAATATCGTGTTCACACATATGACCGTCCGTCCCTTGAAGGCACGTATCTGAGTCGTGCAGGCTGTGGAGACCGAGATCAACATCCAACTGGGAACGTACACCATCAAGAACAACCACACCGAAATGCTGGACAGCAACATAGCCAGCGACCCGGAGTTTGAGGACGTGTTTGGGCCCCAGACGCGATTCTCTCGAAAGCAGTGCGCGCGTGTCGAGACCACCGCGCAGCGGCAATGGGTGCGCAAGCCTGCCTCTGCGTGTGTCCACTTTGAACTGCGGCAACTGGCTGATCTTATCTATACTCGTGCACCAGGCAGTGTGACATTTAAACAACGTGACACAAATCCCAGGCCTCCGAGAGCGCGGTGTACATGGTCAGGTACCCTCACTGTGGGGTGGGTATTGTGGTCATGCGCTCTTTGCATGAAACTTGAGATTTGGTGCATAGTGACATTCGTGCTCTTGGAAATCTTCTATGCAATGTTTTTCAGTGGCATAGTGTTGCTGGTGACTAGCTCGCTCGCTACATGTTCACTAGGGTGTGCGAAACCGATCAGTTGTATGCGCCCAATAAGTTTCACCGCACTGCGTGATGCTACGAGGTGTTGTATACCAACTTGGCTGATTTCAACTGAATTCAACAGGTGCAGCTTTCAGGCTTGCACGCATCTTTTCCTGGAGAGTACATAACACAATTTCCTGGAATAATTCCTTTCACTCCAATGCGATGTATCGCAATTGACAGAGCCATCTTCTCCAATAAGATTGTTTTGTTGATGACAAAGCGAATTAATATGGAGAGTGTGAGAAGTCGGGGGCGAGTTCATGCATTCATGGTCCTTCCATACAATGTTCCGGTTGTATGTAATATTGTGCGTGCACTCCAGTCCAACCACTGCCCAGGTTGGTTGGTGAGTGTTATCGTCGGCGATGCGGTCCTTTCGAAACAATTTCTCCCCACCTCCAATCCCCCTTCAATCCAGTCCTATTTGTATCAACAAGGTCCGGGATCGGTGGCTTTGAGATGAGGGATGTATGCTTGCTGCTGCAGGTTCGTCTGGTGGCTGACCGCCATGACATTCAGTTCTGGATGGGAGACAAGCGTGTTGCCCAGAGTGCGTACACCGGCCGCCTGCTGGACTCCCTCACAGGGAAAGAAGAGTGGGTGCAGGCGGCTCTTGCGCCGTACCTGGATGCTGAGCTGGCGGGCATTCAGATCAACATGTCCAAGGTGTTTGCCTGTCGGCCATCCTGAGCCCCAGCAACTCGTCTCTTGCTTGCTGGGATACAAGTTAAGCTTGCACCATTGCCGTGTGCATGCATGTACACGGACATCATGTGTAGTGCTATCAAGGATAGCAGGGTAGTGTAATATATTATTTTTCATGCACAATTCTTTGTATCCTCTCTTGATCTCGTACAATGTTATGTAAATAATGAAGAGTATTTCGAGGCTCATGCCTTAGCACTTACGTGCAGGGTTGAAAAACTTGGGCAGTACAGGTTTTTTAAGTTGGCTTTCTCACTACTTCTCAGTATCTCGTGTATTTGGGTCACCTTTTTTATCACCAGGTGTGCTATTTAACAGCTGTGTCAATCTCAGGTATCCTGCCAGATGCATGAAGTTTAGGACCACCTGAATACTTCATCCTTGTTCAACCAGAATCTTGGACCATTCCCGTTATCTTGCTTCCCATAGTGCTGATCCGATGTTTGCGTGATTCCGCCATTATTTCGAAGGAATTCTCCAACGCCAACCTGGCTTGCGGCAGCGGCATGCTGGACGGGTGCCTCAAGGAGGTGACTGTGCAGAGGGAGCCGCCAGTGGTGAATGTGTACGACGTCGTGGAGCACGGGCGCCACTTCTACCGCACACTTGTGTTCACCACGGACACGCAATACTGCCTGGCTGACCTCGAGACCAGCATCAAAGTGCTTGGCATGGATACCTTCCAAATGGTGATACCCTTGTCCAGCACATCACTTCATGACAACCGCCCTGCTGCGCATGCCCAGATGGACAGCCTAGGATTGTTCCACATCACGCGCTATAAGTCGAAGAACTTCCATTATGTAGAAGCCAAATATAAGCAAAAAAGAGTGCAGCATTGGTGTCGGTGAAATCAGCTGGTTCAACCAAAGCTGGCTTGAGAGGGTTGGCAATTCGTCAGAATGGTCTTGAGCTATCTCTGGTCCCCCACAAGGGAGGAGAGTCAACATCCTTTGTGGGTGATTCCTTGTGCCGATTTAGTCTTACACCATCATCCCTGTCTCGTCCCTTCCTCGAGAAAAGCTTGCTTATAAGAAATATACGAAGCAGCCAGCTGCACACCTTGCAGGAAGTCATGCAAAACAGCTCCCAAGCTTGAGAGGTCATGTAGTAGAAGGATGAAGGTGTACTGCATCCACATCGTGAAGAGAATGGGGTTTCTGCATGTAGGCAGCTTGACGGGGCATGTATTTGGCTGTGCAGATTGGAGGCAACGCTCTGGAGAAGACCGAGGCTGGGCCCTCACTAGTGATCACCCGAAGTTTGTGGTCCTCGCTGGGCACTCAGACTTTCCTTCCGCGTCGTCTACTCACGGGCACCATTCCCAGTTGCTTGTTGGATGACTACATTTTCTGGCAGAATGAGGACTCCTCTCTCTCGGGGTGGGTTTCATTGCTCAACCACTCATGTTGTCGCTGGCACTGGAAGAAGCACGTGCTGACACAGGACCGTTTTCTTGAACTGCATGCGATGCAAACCACTGTATGTTCGAGTTCATTCACTTGGTCATAAATCTCTTCGCTCAACTGAGATTGTGACTTCTGATGTCGCGATACTCAAGCCGAGTGTTGTGCTTGTTATGAATTGCATTTATGACAACCCGAACCCTTCTAGGCTTCCCATATTGTCTGCTCTCAAGGTGGCATTGGCGTATATTTGGGCAACAAGAGCTTCCGCTGTAGGGCTTGTGCCATTCGTGTCGGTGGTGTTCAGGTATGCGCGACCGGAGCGCGTGGATGCCACCAAGGCACCCTCCATGATCAAGGTGCTGCTCACAACCATTGGAGCGGCGGACAACTCGGGCTTCGACAAAGCCCAGGCCACAGCGAAAATCCTAAAATACACTCTCAAGGTGGACTGCCCCTGTGCTTTCTATCAAAGTGGGCACATACAAATGACAAGCACAGCTCCATTGGCGATGTTATCCTTTGTCCGAACCTTGCTCTCTTTTGAATTTGGCCGAGCTTGCCATAATTGAGCTGCTTTGATTGTCACAAGACTCGCAATTGCCCCGGTCACATCACCCCTTTCAACGCCCCACCAGTGTCTGTACTTGTCACCTTTCCAATCCATTTCGTGCAAAACAGAGCGACAGTTGAGGGAGAAAGGTTGAGGTATGGAAAGTGGGGGTTGTGCCTCAGACCGCGGTGACAATGGACAGCCCTCCAGAGGTTGACGAGAGCCGCCCGGTGCTGACTTTGATGGCGGCGGTGACAGCTACGCCGGGCACGCCGTTGCGCACGCTCGCACAGGTCTTCCTTCGCCTCGACAACTTGAGCCACGTGCTCTTCTGGAGCAAGGAGAGTGGCAGGCAGGTGTCCCAGGTGGACTTGCCACGCCTCGGCATCTCCTTCTCGTGCAAGGTACCGGGAGATAAGCACCGCCCTCGTACCTTGCGCAATGACAATTTCAGCGAGCTACGTTCAGATCCGCATTGTATATATGAGAATGTACCCACATCCAGTATGTCAGGAAGGGCTCATCTTCACCGGCGCTCAAACAAAATGTTCATTGCGGCGAAGTCAACGGGTGGCAATAGTTCATTCACAGTGTATGCTACTGGAGCAGGAACCTGGAGCGTTCCTGTTGCCATGTTCTCACGTTAAGCGTACCTGCTGTTGGTACTAACAGCAATGCGATCCCATCCCCCTGTTGTTGTGCTAGACCAAGTCTTGGTGTTACTTTGTTTCAATGAATTCAGGACAACCAGGCATAATAGACAGTGCAAGAAATGCTTAAACATAAGACGCAGCAGCTGATAGAGCTTCCGCATTAGCTTCTATGATTGCTGCGCTGGGCCCATTGCCGCCTGCATTGCAACTTGCGAACAATCTCGACTTGCATTCAAGGAGGCATCTGCTATTGCAGGGCCTTTATGGCGTCGTCCTAGGGGTTTAGCCTGGTGTCTATGGAGACGGAGCCCCTAGCTCGGGGGCGTGTTTTGAACCGCCTGGGTGTGTGTGATGTGCAGGAGAAGGGCGGCCAGGTGGCGTACTACTGCGACCAGCATTCAGGACTATTTGTGAGCAACAACCGCGATGAGTCCTTATTGGAGCTGCTTAAGGGCATGCCACACAGCCTCCTGCTGCAGAACGAAAACGAGGAGTTCTTCATCCTCGTAGGTGCCACCGTCAAGGTGCGTGATGTCCAAGGCTGCACACGTCAACAAGTGGTTGTATTATAGGTGTTGCTCATGCAACATGGCTGAAGGGAACTATACCCAGGGCACTCTCCGTATGATGCTATGACGTTCCTTCATTCACTATTGAGCTCGCAAACATGATATGTCGCTGCTTCTCTAAGCTGGAAGCATGTTGTCACAAGCCAAAGCGGTGAATCAATTGAAAAATATACCTGACACCAAGCAGGGAGCAAAGAAGTGACAGCTTCATAAGCCATCAGTGGGGGCCTTGCTTATCCAGCCACAACTCTCAAAACCTCAGTTGATCCGAAACATGGAACACACACCAGAGCAACATCCCTGCAGTTTGGGCGTGTGTTGTCCAGCCCATGCACCCCCAAGTGGAGACGGACCCCTTCACCGGCGCCCTGCTCCTCAACCGCAGCGACCCCGAGTGGATTGAGAATGTTGGGGAGGTGCGGCACTACCTGTACCCGGTGCATGTATCCCGCATGTTCCTGGTGATGCCCACGCTGGCCGCCTCCCTCTACCTGCTGCTCCTGCGATTTCTGGACCGCGCCTACGCCGATGTATTTCGCATGGCGGACTCGTGTGTAAGTGACACGGTGCTCACCCCGGAAGGTGCGTGGGCGGGCAAGTCATGACCAGCTGAGGGAGTTGGCAAGGGAGCCAGATTTGAATGCTTAAGAGCACTCCAGGAGTGAGGGATGGCAGGGAGGCTGTGTTACCAACTGCAATGTAAGGACAATGCTATCAACGGGCAATGCAGTGTATAGACAATGCAATGAGAATCCATGTTTTGGGAGCTCGAGTGGGGTGTTCTGGATAAATGATTTGGGCTCCCGATTTATACAGATCTGAAATGAGCAAAATTTTCTGGCACAAAGCGATCCTGCATGTGTCAAGTAAATGATGTTTCTGATGGACGATTATTCTTAGGAACACGATGATCTGCCAGCTTGGCAGTGTAAATCCTGTCAGAACTATGGACTAAACAACGTGATCAGTTTACAATTTGACTTGTGCAATGTCCCTCCCATTGGAAGCGCTCACTTGTGTCAGCATTCCCACAAATCAATGTCCACACATCATATTCAAAATTTGATGATGATTGGAAAAACGTCGATGATATTGCTGTGCTATTCATGTGATTTTTGTTTTTGTGTTATGTTTTGCTGTCTGCATGGTGCTTCGGGTCTTTTCTGAGCAAGGAAAGTCTTGCCCACCTGAGAATGGAGACAACTCCGCAAGCAATGGAAAAAGTGGCCCTCGCACCACGTGTGATTTGTGCCTTTACATCTCGTATCCCATTACTTTGCTGGCTTCATCATGATACGACACGTTTCTGTTGAGGACGGTTGCAGAGGCCCAAATTTTTGCACTGTTGGAGTGGACAATGATGGACAACGACCCCGACGCGCATGCCTGCCGCCTCAAAATTTCTCTGGCCACTTCCGCCAGCAAGGATATCATGTCCTGCCCATGGAGCATTGCAGGTGATCAGCTCGCCCCCTGCACCTCCCCGACCAAGTCAACCATTGCCTCCGTTCCCGAGCCTTTGTAAGGCCTTGGATCCTCTGTGACTGCCAGGTGCATCTGATGCTGTATGCACACTTGGCCTCCGGCAATGGTGCTACCCATCTGGCGAATTTGTGAGTCGACCAAAGCGAACCGTGTTTTCTCTGCCCTCTTCTACCTCGTGAGTTGAGAGGCAATAAACACTTAGTCAGATGACTATCACCTTAAACGCCATGTGTCGGTGCTGGTGTTGATGGTGTTTATATCCAATCTTCAATGACTTCATCCCTCCGTCGGAGGTCAGAACAATCTACAACCCAATTGTACATACACTCGGAGATAAACAAGTACTTACCGACTACAAACCCGCGACCTTGCGTTACGGTCAAGGCATCGGTACTCATGAGGAAACGGGCTCATTTTCAGGCGAAGGCGACGTTTCGGATTGGCCGATGATTGGTAATGGCCAAGCTTGCTGGCGGGTCATCTTCGAACAGCTGTTGGGCCTTGTGAAGCACTAGGATATCTAGCTGTGATAGATGTTCATTCCATTATCTTGTGGTATATAATCATGGAGGATTATACTATCTTTCCAGGCGTTCTATTGCGCTTTCCAGATGGGAATGTGTTGTCCTTTAGGTCCGGTTTGGAAAAGTGCTAGATGAATTGATCTTCACTGGTCAGCACTGTCTTGATGGGGATGGCGAGATATGTTTTCATTTAGCCACGCAATCTGTGGGTTGATACGATACACGGATTTTGAAGGTTACCTTGTGCAACGATAGAACTTTGGTTTTCTATATATATATATATATATATATATATATATATATATATATATATATAATGGGATATGACCCCTACCAGTAGGGCGGGAAGCCACATATATGTATGGGGACATGACTCGTATATATACATATGTTTATGGGAACAAGACCCTTACCACAACGGCGGGGAGTGATGGAAACTGAATATCGCGCTAAGTTCTATAGTTGCGAAAAGTAAGCTTCGGAATCCATATATTGTGTTAACACACAGATTGCATTGTCCAAGTAGAAATCATCCCACCATCCACATCAAGACAGTGCTGACCCGTGTATATATGTATATATGTATCCAACCAACGGACTAGCACCATTATCGAAGTGGAGGTTCCAGAACTTATTGTTTAGCTGTGTTTTGCTCAACTGATGATGCGATACGCACTCTTGCAATCCACTTGAGAAAGGAAGTGAAAATGTTGTCCAGGCATGTAAACATAATCTTCGACCTCTGGATCGACCTTTGTATGGTGCGTTCTCATTGGCGTCCTGTGTTTTGTGTATTTTGACTTGGCACAGACGAGCTGGCTGGATACGCCGCCTGCGCTGCGCCGCCGCGCATCTCAGCACCCTGCCGACTTACTGTGCAGGAGGAGCTGAGCTTGCTTTCCATGTGA
>NHOP01001091.1:0-11783 GCA_018697155.1 Pyramimonas parkeae | reverse complement strand
AGATACCCGACAATATGGAATCCATAAAACCCTTTGGAGAGATCAGAACCTACAAGTGTTCACGGTGAGCTACATGCAATGCACGAAAACCAACTTTGTGCTTCAACCACATGCACTACTCGCTTGACATATTGTCTTGGCGTAGTTCGTTGCTTGAACACAAGCAGTGGGAGGTACTCTTCCCAGAATACTTGGAATATTAGTTGTAAATCGAGCGTGGTTTGAGAAACTGACAAGGGGGGCAGCTACCAGGGATCGATATGTACATCGTTCTGTTAATGTCGGATGGCCTAGGCGGTAGGGCGACGACTCTTGACCGGGAGGTCCTGGGTTCGAGCCCCTACATTGAACTGCCTCGGCTGACGATATCGCACTGAAACCATGCTGGCTGGTGGGTTGGCTTCAATAAGCGAGTGATCATATCAACCGCCTAAACAACCACCATGACTGAACTGGTGGTTCCAAAGTTGCATCGTTCAAGAAGAGAAGAGACGCATTATGCCACACTAGTGACTCGTCTATGCCCACGATACGCCCAAGGTCATGTTGGTCTGGCAGGTCATCTTCCATTCGAGATTGATCGTGCCAGTTGCCTTACCGATCATCCTGACCGGGGCTGCGCCGGCCGATAATTTTATCAAAGGCCTAGCAGCATTTGGCAGGTTATCTTCGATCAGCGAGCAATAATACCACTCGCTAGCCATCATTATATCAACTAGTGGTTCACAGAATACTGCGGATCCTACTTAAAAAATAGTTAGGCTGGTGTTTTTCTCAAGGCACACGGTCCCCGGTTGAACACTCGATTCGACTGCTGCTTAGTCGGTGCTTCGCAGAAACTTGATAGCCACCAGCCAGTAAACGTATCGTGCGCACGCTGTCGGCACCTTCGCCAGCCGCGATGCAGCCCCACTCCAAGGCAGGCGCTGCTGGTGTGGTGGTACTAGAAGCGACCTCGGGACCCGAGCGTGCTGGAGCAGTGGCCGGCGCATTGGCGTGGACCCGTATGCACTTGGCCTTCTGCCCTTCGCGGCCGCTGGCCTTGCTTCTACCGGAGCGCGATACCAGCAATGCGAAAGTGCTGTATTCTGCATGCACAGAGAATCCAGTGCCTTCGCTCATCGCGGTTCGGACGATCGATTTCCATTTTCAAAAGGATATTTCATCATTCACTTTCCAAGACAACTTGCTGTTCATGGTGTTTGCACACTATCCTTCAAAATATACAGTATGGTGCATGTAGACATGGAATACGATCGTGCATTCAAATTTGTATGACCCAGTGAGCCAATATTTTCTGAGCTTTTCTCAGACTTGGGTGCATAGGGAACACAACTGTCGCCACTGCAAGGAAGATACAAAGAATGTTGGTGTAAGTGCTTGTGGCCCTGCGTTCTTGTAGCTACGGATTCATCATGGTTTGTAGATGAGATTTCTCGTGTGATTGAAATTTCAATCAATCGAGAAATTTCGTGTTGGGAAATGCTAGTATTTTCGACGATTCTTGTAAAAAGTGTGACATGTGCTACATTTCACCATTTTTCAGTACCATGCCTAATGTGCCTCTGTTAGTTCGCACCATGGATAGTTTGAAACCCCTCAGGCACTCTTCCATAACCACCAGTGCAGGACGCTTTGAACAAAAATTACGATTGTAGAATGTGCTAATATTGTCACACGCGGAGGTAATATGGGTTGGCTTGATTGTTGCAACTGAAATACGCCTGTAGTTTTCAGTTTCTGCTGATGAGGGTAATGTAATGTTCAGAAGTGTTAAGGTCTATATTTTCTGTGAGAGGTGTTGTCTGTAGAATGCTGGACAGGTGAGATAACATCCAAGTCAATTCGATGATCTGTATAGTCTTTTGTTTATGGGGTATAGCCTAGCTTGACCTACAAGATTGATTTTTGAACTTGCAGTGTAATTCGTTCCCTTGATAGGCTCAACATGCCCATTGAGAGTAAATGCTGCATCACTGCAACGTGAACATCTAAAGCAGAGTTCTATTCACGATTCAAATTCTTGATATTTTCAGCAATATATTTCTACATTTTGGATCTGCATCACCTAACTCGAAAAATTCTCGTGGACCTTGAATCAGGTCACCGAAGCCATAGCAGCTCACCCGTACACCCCCACTTGCTGCCAAGGAGAGTCTAAGCCTTCCAGAAACTTCAGCATCATCCTGCAGCATGCGCTTGAGCATATTCCATCCAGTACTTCATCAACAGCTCCAACTGACGCCCCCATGAAAACACCCGCATCACCCAACATTTCGAGTCAAGCTGCCACTCTGGGCGCGACGACTTCTGGGGGTGGACGCGCCCTAGGATTGCTACGAAAGCTGGCAGGAGTGGCTCGGGGACGCACGCTTGGGGCGCACGGTGTAGTGCGTGTGCTCGTTCTGCGCGCGTACGTTTTGCCTTTATTCAATCCCTTCGATTCCCCGTTTCTTCATTCCTGCAACCCATTGTGAGTCATGTTGATTTCTGCCTACGCCAGTCCTTTGCTGTTGCATGTGAGTGTATTGATATCCAATCGCGATTCCCTGTGGAGGGGGCATCAAGATCCTATCATGTTGTTAAGGGTGCAGTTAGAATTTTCTTTCAGTTTTCAATTCAACAACATATGATGTCATCGAAGATCGCCAAGCAAAGCAACGAAGCTCGCAGTTTGCAATCCCCTGAGTCTGATATCTTGTCAACTCAAGAACCTTCGCCTGCACTGTGTCAGTCATGATTTGCTCACGAAAGTGGTGTTGGTAGAAGATATGGCCGCTTTCTGAATTGAGTCAGCAGTACTGAGAGGCATTTAGTTTCACAATCATGGAGCGAAGTATCACCTGGGATATTATCACTGAGCCTCACAAGTGAACTACTTTTACATTCTTCATGAATAGCTGTTGCGACTTGCGTCATATCATTTGTATTTGACTGTAAGGGTTAAGGATTTTATTCAGATGGTTTTTTTTACATCATCTTTATATGGTTTTGCGGTCCAAGCTATTCCCTTGCAGGGTGGCAGAAGCGGAGGTGGAGGCGCGACAGAAATTGGAAGCAGATGTTGTTGCAGCCCTGGAAGAGTTCCCTGAAAAGTATGAACTGCCGACAACTCCACCGCCTGGATCCTGTCTCGTCCTTTTATGATGTTGTACCAAAAACCGCTTTTGACAACCTCACACTGCTCTTCGTTTCACTTATGTGCTGACGTTTTTCGCAGGAATGAGGTGATCACTCGGTCTTTATGAAGAGTGGGGAACACTATACCTTTCAAAAGTGTTTCCCATTATTTAATGGCTTAGAAGGCTTTGACGTTCTATCTCTCTGAACGTCAAAGCCATGCATATACAAAAGCACGAATTCTGGATTCTGATGAAGACATTGGGTTTGCAAGTACACAATGGGAAACAGTCGCACCTTGTTCTACACCTCCTTTTTTCGGGCAAACCTATTGCGTATTTCTACAGAAGCTGGCTCCCACTGTTTCATAGCCACGAGTCCGCAGAGTTTGTGCGGTACCATCCAATGTCAACCTCCGACATCTATGGGGCGCCCAAACAAGGTTTTATTGTCTCCAACGCCAACGATTCTGAGTCCTTGAAGTTCCTGAACCAAACCCTTTTACTTCGGTAGTCGCTCACGCCCTTTCCGCACAGATTGCAATGGATCCATTTTTAAACACCCCTGGTCTTGTTCGTGCATTTCTTCAGGACTAAGAATCTCATGTTGCAACGAAGTCGCATCCCATGCAATTTGGGATCGCGGTGTAAATGCGAGCCCCTGCTAACGACACAACTGTTGTCTAGCCAGACTGACTCTACGGAGCCGAGTGCGTGGTGGTGCTAAAGGGTGCCTGCAGGCCGCCTGGAGATTCTTGTTGTAGAGGTTGTGCCCGAGACGTCGGAGACAGAATCAGGCGCGGTAGGGGGGTACAAATCAGGGGGTCTCGTGGAGTGGATTCGACCCCCTTTACCAGGCGTCCCTGGGACGTGCTGTTGCGTGGCATTGCGCCGCCTACCCGCCGCGCATGTGGCAAGCTTCCTGCAGGGTGCGACAATCTGTGTGTATCCTAGCAATCAGGGCGTGATGGGCTAAGACATTAATTGCGTCACTCTTTCGCACTCTTTGGCGCATCGACAACTGCACCCAAGGCAGGCTCGCACGCGACTCAAGAGTTTCCTGTAGACGGTTCACCTGCATGGTTCAAACTCTTAGGGATACCCTCTTGGACTCCACACGCGCTTGAATTGGCGAGCGTGAGCGGAATATTGTGCCTCATTAACAGTGAAAAGGACTTCTTATTGCGCTTCAATATCTCCTGGTGAATTTGTCTTGTTTCTCCCTGTGCCATTAAACGGGCAGATCAAAGCGAGACGGCGCGACGCGTGTTTGGGCGGTGTGTGTGTGTGTGCGGCTGGCCGGGGCCCCTTCAGAGTTGGCTCAGAAGCAGTTGGAGCTGTGCACGCTGCGGGTGATGAACATTCCCATGACTCTCAAGAAGAACACCAACAAGAAGGAAGTGCACTCCGTCGACTTGCTCCATGCCCAGGAGGCGCTGCCTGCTGGGGCCCCGCTGGTGGATGACGAAAGCGGTGGCAAGGTGTGGGAGTTGAAGTGGGTCACTCTGCCCAAAGGGACGCCGCCGCCAGCCCTGCTCAGCGCCAGCACCACAGTCGCGATACCCGCAGCCATGGACTTCAGTCAGCCCACCTCCTGCCTCGTCGGTAATGGAATATCTTTTGAACAAAGCTTTGACGGTGATTGTTTTGGCGACCGGTATGATCACTCGGTGTACGGATGACCCGCCAGCCGGCATGGCCTTCGATGAATTTATGGCTAAGGCAATATCTACCCATGTTGGGACTCTTGCAACGGTGAAACAACTCGATGCCCTACTTACTAGGCCACCCTACACAGTTTGCCGGTTGGTATAGTGGAACGTGTGATTCTCCCTCTTGCCGTCCTCGGCCTTAGAGTCACGGTGCTTTATTGCTTAAACCAGGTATGTGCGTTGTGAACTGTGGGCGTGCTGAAGCGCGGGTGCTTTGCAACATTGTCTATAAGTCACTCGAGAAGCTACATATGTATGCCTTCCGCCGAGGTTGCGCATTCGCGTGCGCGGTTGTTGGGTGCGTGCATGTTGGGCTGCATGCGCGTGTGTATATGCTATGTGGGGAGACTCGTACTAGACCAAATCGTAGCCCCGCTTGGCAAGACGGCCTGATCGCTTACGAGGACGATTTTTGCTCTTCTTTTGATTTTTTGGGTTTTCCCAAACAGCGTCGACGTTGAAAAAGGGTCTGCAGTGTCTGGCAAATGGTGCGAAGTATTGGAGCTGAAAATCGATTGTAACCCTACAATCATCTCGCATGGCGTCACACTTTGTGTGCACCAACACACTTCCTGAAATCGGACTGTGTATTAAATGTAAACGTACATCCACCAACAAACTGAACAAGAATAGAGGATAGTCTTTAGTCTTTGGGCGGCCACATCCGAACACCATCAAAACTTGAACTGTCATTCGTCTGTGTATTCCAATCAAACTTTGGAACCACCAGTTTTCATGGTGGTTATTCAGGCGGATGGTATGATCACTCGCTAATCGAAGATGACCCGCCAGCCAGCATGGCTTTTGGTTGTGAAATCACCATCCGAGGTAGTACCTTCCCATGTCGGAAATCGAAACTTGGACCAACCGCGTGAGAACATCGCGCGTACCAACTAGGCCATCTGACATGGTCTCAACCGAATTAGGTTGATATTCTCCTCGCGAGGAAACGCAATGAGGCACCTGACAAGAGGTTTGCTTGGCGTCACATGTCCGATGTCTCAAAACGTGCCTTTCGAACTTTTCGGTCTATCCCTGGTCCATCCCTTTGGTCCATCTCTGGATTGGTGGTTTGAGAACACGCTTTGCATGCAATGAGGAGCCATTGGAGATTGGGCGCAGCTACGCAAGGGATCAATATTCATTCATCTAAAGAGTTGCCATGTTGTGTTTTTGACCCCGCTTGTAATCCGGCTGAAATGGTAGCACCCTCTGTGTTTCTCGAAGAGATCCCAAGATAGTTCGCAATCTTGCATGTGTATGATTTTTCCATGAGCCTGAATATGCTCTGGCATATTCAGAATGATTTCTGAGTATGCCAGAGCATCTTGCGTGCAAGAGTCGTTCTCTTTCTGGATGACAATCTTAACAGGAAAGGTTGTTCAATGTGCTCCACCTGTGAGTGCACAGCATTCATGGTTCCCACGGCAGCTGTTGACTGTTTCATGACCTAAACTTGCGCCTTTGGCCTTCAATAGAAGAGAAGGCGTCTCAAACAAATTATAAACCGCGATCACGGAGGCAACCGACACTTTCATTTATTGCCACCATCCTTGTTCTGGACGTTGCTCCAAGGCTGACACTGCACGGAGGAACTACCGCCTCAGCATGCCGACCAGATGTGCATACAGTTCTGAGTATTTGAGCCCACCATTTTTGACATTACCGCTGCAAGACTCCAATCGCAAAACGTCGTGCAGCACCACTGTACATAAATACATGCCTCGAGATCTTTTTGCTGGGAAACGTCGCTGTGTACCACCGTTCACTTTTGAGTATGTCATATTTTGTTTGTCCCAGGGCATGCGGAGGCGGGCAAGGCGGTGCTGCTGAACTCCCAAGGACATCTCAAGAAAGATGTGCGCTCGCCTATCCTCTCCTGATATTGTCGATGATGGTGCCGTGGTGTACTTGCTCCTTGCGCTGTGCCACTGTATTGTTTTGTGTCAGCTATGCATGAGTAGTGCATGTGTTGATACAAACACGAACAGCCAACATAGTGTGCAGAGAGAGTGAAACAGCGAGTTTTTTTTTTCTCCGCTTCTCAAGCTGGACATTCGGGCCTGTGTCGATACTCAAATGTCGGGTGCAAGATGCCATTGTCCAGCTTGAGGTTGGACAGGCCGCTATTTTTCTCATCCAAATACGCTCGCAAGCCTATGTGTGTGTACGCCGATAAGGCGGCGCAGCAGGGGCCGACCGTTTTGTGAATTTCGGAAGTTCGGCGTCAATCAGCAGAGTGAAAAGGCCGCAAATGGGTGCCTTGGGCTTGACCGCTAGGTGTAGTATTTTAGCCCGCATTTCTGGTTTGGAGCTCAGGAGTACAGTACAGACATCTGCGGCTAGTGCGGTTCGCAGTAAAGATGATACTATGGACAACCTGCTCAACACTTCTCTTTGCCCCTGAACCCGTTGTGCGGGCCTGGAGCTCTGTCCCCACATACACTTGAAGCCTGTGTTCACGCCACGCTCTGTCGCGTGACCACAAGTCAAGGGAAAAGTGCGGCTAAGGATTTTCCCGGACGAAGGATTTACGAAGAATGTTATCAATTGCAAGTGCACCTGGGGAGAGTCTCATAATAATAACATAAGTAATTGACCAATTTCCGAACCATAAGAGTTGCGAGCGACGCACTGAGTGAGGCTCAGCCGCATCAACGGCCATGGACACGCTGAATGAAAACATCGTCCTCAATCAGACAGCTAGAGGTGTACGTGATTTTTGTACCGGGATTCTATCGTGGTGCCAGAATACTTGATGCTGTTGCTCAAAGTATATTTGTGCCTGCACCAGTTGGATGATTTGTCGAACGGTGATTGTTGTATCCTGTGGACACGAGTTTGGCCCGGTAGGCAGGCAGTTTCTACAAACATTGGTTTGCCATGTACCATCACTCAATGCAGATGAACAGTTTAAATATTGTGGTCTCACTGACAAACAAAGAGAACTGTCAGGACATATTGATCTGTCGCATTAATATTTGCCATGAAAAAATGCGATGCCTCTGGTATCGGCCAGTTTTGCATCCTGAATCCCGGTTGCGGTATCGAAAGGTAGTATTGACAGCGGCGCGGCATGTCAGGCAGCACTCCATTTTATTCACCTGCCTGAATGGAAGTTGCGCATGGCTGGGTACAAGGTGCTGGGTCTCACGTGCTGCTGTACCTCAACAGGGCCCGAAGTTCCAAGTCTCATTCTGATATCAACGGAACAAAAAGTTGAGCTAGGACTTGCGCTTGGCTGGGTACAGGCTGCTGTGTCCCATGTGTTGCTGCACCATGCTGGTAGGCTGACGCTGCACACACTGCACCCGCTCACGCCGCCGGGCGCCCCCGTCCCGGCCACCACCCGCCACCTCATGTTTCTTCCCCCGGTGCCCCCAGGCCCAGACATGCCGGAGGGCTCCGCGCCCACCAGCTTCCAGCTGTCGCAGGGCAACCTCCCAGTGCGCTCGTCGAACAGTGTTTCACGTTTTGTGCTAACCCAAAGTCACGTCAGGTTTTTGCAGTTTGAGTGTTTCTCTCAGACCTCAGGCTCCCTAAACCAAATGATGTGCGTTTGCTGGGCCTTGCGTAATGTTAGTTTTGCTCGCACACGCATTCTGCACTGATCTATCAGGGCGGATTCAATACAGATTGTTTTTAGTCTGAGTAATCACTTGTTCCACCTGGGAATGTCGGCTCTGGGTGTGGCTCGCTTGGCGTTCGATATGTGCTGTGGACAAGCAAAGCAAGCAAAACGAGAGGGAGTACCTACGAACCTGATTTTTGTCCAATGGGCAGTGGGTTGCGCCAGTTGCTTGCTTGCTCAAGTCAAGGCATTAGCCAACGTAGCTGATGATTACACATTTGTATCCAATCCACATTTTGCGCCCCTGCTGACACTAGAAGCTGGGACATGGCAGCTCAGAGTTGACTGCTCAAAATACAAAGCCACAGGCTAGGAACGTATCCAGCATCTTGCTATCACACGCAGTTGCTACAGTAGAGCTCCTCTATGCCTCTCAAGCATAGACTGAACATGGCCCCGCCTGAGGATTTTTTCTTGTCAATCATGTATCATGATCCCTTCCCATTCAACTTGCAGCATGAACATTACCACACCGGAGGTGTACCCTATGTCTCTGTGTTTCGTGCCATACCGCACATTACTTCATCATCGATGTCCAATGCGTCTCCGGAGACAGTCCCGGTAGACCGTCTATCCTGATACAGGTAACATACGCAGCTTCAAATCTCCTGAACCTCTTACAATGCCGAGACATTCTGCGCCAAGGAGACCGCGCCAATTGTATCGGAGAGCCCTCACAGATGATGAATATTGGTCACAAAATAGTTATCTGTGTCACATAAACTGTCTTTTGCCCACCCACCCCACCAACTTGCCCACACATATGAGTCCTTCTCGACGCCTTCTCAACCAACTAGGACAATCCTGTGGGTTTTTCCTGACCGTGGGTATATTTGCAAGTTCCAGGTGAAAAACACGGTTCCCCTGCCTGTGGGCAAGTTCAGTGAGGTGGCGGGGGAGAGCCGGCTGAGCAGCGTGCCCGTGTCGCGATTGGAGGTGGCGCTGCCCTCGGACCACCCCTCCGCCCCCAAAGGCACCCAGCCAGGGGAGTACGTGCGGGTGCGCGCGTCCGGTTGGATGTGCGCTGTTGGCAACAACACTACTAGGGGTGCAATAGTTTTTGTTAGCAGCTTTCGAAACATCAACTTTCATGGTGATTGTTTCAGCGATTTGTAGGACTTATCCCTAATCAAACCTTGCTTGTCGGCCAGTTTGGCATTCCATGAATCGCACACCGAGGCGGTCTAATGGTGTTCGAAAATGTTCTGGAATCATACGTCATCACAATGATTTCTTCGCCGATAGCAAAGATTGCCCGGTAATTGAAGATGACATGCCGACCTGCGCCGCGTATGAAAAATGACAGGGATCGTTTCCCAGCGTATGTGTGGATATGTCGTGCATGCTGGGAAGATATCCCCTGCCTTATGGGTGTGAGACCATGTCGAATGAGTCCAATGTTGGATTCCAGTATCTCATAGCCTGGACCTTGAAATACGTGGGCCGAATGGATGAATACGATGTGGATGCTGGAATTTTTTTGGCGATTCTGGATTCGTGCGCTGGTAGCGGGGCATCCTGACATATCAGCATACTGTTGAGGTGGATCAAGTTTTGCAACAGTGCTGATGAGGGTGATCGAAATATCACTCACAATCGCGAGCGTGGAATGTTACCCAGTTATTCATTTTTCCGCGTGTTGTTAATCGAGGCGACATGTGTTCGCTAATCGTTATTCGTTCCTTGCGTCGGGCAGTTTAAACTACTCGCAAGCTTTGGGTGCTGCAGGACGTATTATCAGGACAGCATGCGACCCCACCAAAGTACATTGAGGGGCCTTGAATACGGGTCTCGTCAATGTCGGATGGCCTAGTTAGTAGGGCGGCAACTCGTGCCCAGGAGGTTCGAGCCCCGACATTGAACTGCCGCGGCTGATGATTTCGCATTCTGAAGCCATGTTGGCTGGCGGGTCATCTTCGACTAGCGAGTGATCATCCCAACCGCCTAAACAACCGCCATGAGTGAACTGGTGGTTCCAAAGAGAGATGGGTCTCGTTTTGTGTGCAGGTGTGGCCATTTAAAGCTGCAGGGACAGGCGAACCCAACGGAGTTCTTGCCACCGACCTGCTGGAACGAGGCACGCGATTCATGCCCTTGCCTGGTGACCAGAGTCTCCTAGGCGGCGGCAGAGGACGCGAGCTTGGAATGCACCTGACGGGGCTGATCAACCCTATAGTGTCTGCCCTCACCGCCCAATTCCTAACAGACGCGGCTCTGGCGGAAGCCAGCGCCTCCACCGTGCTGTTGGGAGAGGTGCGCTCCTAACAGCGCGGTGGAGGTTTGGTTTTGTGCAGATGTAAGGATGAACTGTGTAACCTGACGCATGATGAGATATGATTTATAAAATCCATTAGGATGATGGAAGAACGAACACCCAGGCCCTAAGCACTGACTGTGTCTTTCTCATGATTTCAAACGAATTTATGTTCGGATTTGTTGGAGGTGTAAAGAGCATCCTAAGCGATGCTGAAGGCAAGTAGCACTGTGAGCACTTCATTTGCGCAAACACATGCTGGTGCTGTACCTGGGGTTTTCGGGTGATGTATGCTGGTCCATGCTATGTCTTTCGAAGTCACATTCACAATTCGAATATATGGCACGGCCCTCTGCCAATTAGGTGGTAGTCATGTCCCCGTGTACATCTGCATTGGGTTTGGTTCAAGTGTGTAGCCTGAAATATTAGCCGCTGGCTTGGAATGGGCCATTCATCCGCAGACGCTACGCAGACGTGCATGGGCGCTGTTTATTTGGAATGCAAGCAGCAACATCCTGAATGGAGGAAGATGTCCCGTACCATCCAGTATACTTCAGAAACTCAAGACTCCTCAAGTGTCTGTTTGCTAGCTCTGCGCCTGGTACGAGTTGGACTTGTAGACAGAAGCGATGCTGGATTGCCCAGTGCGCCCACGACCTGTGATGATCAACAACCCAAACACGTCCATTGAACTCGCGATTCGGATCATATGGACAAGAGCAGAGCGGCGTATAGCGCTGCTTGCATGAGTGCAACTTGAAGACTCACGCTCGGTGTTTGGGTCTGTGTGGGTGTTGAAGGGCGCTAAATTTTCGAGCAGTCTTGCTATATTTGGCATTGCGTTCATCCTCCCACTCTTCTCGGGTCGGCCAGAAGTAAGGGGCTACGTTAAGTTACATTTCGAGAATGTTGCAGTCAGCTTGGGAGGACAAATAGAAGCTTGAGCACGGAGGATTCCAAGCGTCCAGTGATTCCCGGACAGAATTTTTGGCCTGTCGTTTCAACCTCCAAAAAATACACTTTGGAACCACCGGTATTCATGGTGGTTGTTTAGGCGGTTGGTATGA
>NHOP01001090.1:0-11787 GCA_018697155.1 Pyramimonas parkeae | reverse complement strand
ATATGTGAAAACAGCCAACTGCCGGGAACTTTTGATCTTATAAATTCTGTATGTCGCCTGCGAAAACGTAGGCATGACATGGTGATGTCTACAGCTGGGTCCATTCCAATGGAATAGCTCTAGTCTTTGATGAACTCACCACGGATTGGCTGGAGATGTGCATGCAGGTGTGTGGAATTTGTGGACTCCAGCGACTTGCAGGAGGTGCAGCGCGCACTGCGCTTGGACCAGTCAGTGTTGCAGTGGCTGCAGCGAGTGTTTGATTCGCACCCCACAAGGGATCCCCTCCCCCCTCTTCGAGATTCGGAGGAAGGAGGGACCCCAGCAAAGTACAACAGGAACCACAGCACCCACATTGAGAAAGCAGGTGATTTGCCTAGGAAGTTGAAGCGCTTGTCAATTTGGTTGGATGGAAACCCGAGTGTCTCGTCGAAACCCGCCGCTCGCCGTCAGCCTGTGCAACTTGTGGCTTGCAGACTTGAGCCCCTTGAGGGAAGGCGACTACGAAGGGAGCCTCGCGACAATGTGAAGATTTGAGCGACTCCAGATTTGTTGTCTGGATGTGCTGGTTAAACAATGGCCCTTGTTTGTTCTGAGAGCCAACAACTACCATGAACTTCAGTTATTTTCTGCAGATCCAATCAACACCATTGCAACGAACCCAAAGTATCGTTGTATCCATATTATTGAGGCAACGATACCTTGGGTTCAGTATGTTGTAGTACGCTGACTTAGGGTCTGAATCGGGCCTTGCTTTGTCATTGCGAAGATTTTAATGGGATAGGATGGCTGTGATGTTGTCGGATCCTCTGATCACATGTGGATAGGTTGAGTATGATTGTCCCTCGAGATTCAATTAGAAATGCAGGTCGTGCGCTTCGCCTTGTTGCAAGTAGCGGTTGGGGGTCTCATTGATTCCAGGCATGGTGTACGAGCAAGAGGTCGGGGCTTGGGGTCGAATGGCAGCAAGGCAGCAACGAGTTGAGGAAGAACAGCTCCCAACAGTAGATGAGGTGGAGCAGGTGTGTGTGCATCACGACTTTTGTGATTAGACTCTAGGAGTCCGTTACAGCTTTAGCGGCCGAGGTGAGTTGTGGTCATGATTTAAGGTCGAAGATACACCCTAAGAGGGAGCACATGTGGGTTTCGACTTCCTCGACTTCCATCACGAGTGTAGTCAGTCTTGGTTTCTTCATTTGGCACCGGATGAGTTCAGCCACTATCATCAGGTTGGATCTACTCCTCAAGCAACCCGTACGTGTCATGAACTATGTCATCGATGCAGCAATTTCCTTTTTTATTGACACATTACACGCACAACGAAACAATTTTCTTATTAACGAACGAAGCGCGACATCTGCCAAGACTTTCGGCAAGACCAACCTAATTTTAGTATGTGTACATATGCGATAAACCTGCAACAAATGTTTACAAGTTTGGAAATCAGCAAATGACATGGCGGTTGCCTAGTGAATGCCAGGAATGCACAGTAACTTGAGGCAAGCCAATTGTCAAGTTGCCCAAACATGTGCCAACAGGTGAAGCTGAATCTTCACATGCCGAGGATCTCATTCCACAGAAAAGTCTCTCGGACGTTGTTCTACCAGGTGAACTATCCGACAACGGCGTGATTCATGATATGCATGCATGTCCAGTGTCTGATCTCTCCTGGGGAATCTCCCTTAATCTTGGGGCAGAAAGCCATGCTAATTCAGGTACTCCCCAAATTATGCCGCTACACAAAGAAAACTTTCAAAATCCGTGTAAAAGGTCCTGGACGCATCATCAGATCCAAGGAACGTGTGCCTCATCATTGTCATCCGCGGTTTTTAGGTATGTGATCAAGTGTGCGATCTTTATCGGGATGTGACCCTTCACCATAGAGCTGGAAGCCATGGCAACTCAGTCGCTCATCAAATTCAGCTGCTGCACAGGCAAATCTTCATAATATCTGTATCAGGTGTCAACGTGTCGCAGGATCCAAGGGTAACGTACCTTGTCATCGTTCTTCCGCGTGATTTATGATGATGAGGGCGATACATATATGGGGACATGACCCTTACCACGAGGGTGGGGAGTCATGTCAACTGAGTCGCGCGCTAAGTTCTATCGTTGCACAAGGTCACCTTCGGTATCCGTCTATCATATCAACACACAGATTGCGTGGTCCAAGGAGAACGGATCTCACCATCTGCGTCAAGACAGTGCTGACGCGTGAAAATCCATATGAAACAAACTACTAGTTTGTATCATATACAGTCGGTTGCCGGCGTGTGAGCTCTGCTTGTTGACGCGTCTCCGAGGATTTTTTTGCGGTGGTTATCGAGCATGTCGGCCACAGCGCTTGGATGAAGAAATCATAGTTCACACTTCAATAAACGCACATTATAACATGTAAACAACAAATGAAAGCATTCTTGTGTAGTACATAATACAAGCTCGCTATGTTACCTGCTTGCTACGTAGTGTTTACCCTGCATGTTTTGATATATTTGATGATATATGCGGATTTTAATTTCAACAACAAGAACACCTACAGCAAACAAACTCGTATCTTTGGGAAATCCGCATGTGCCCTTGCCAAAGTTGACCAGTTTGGTGCGCCCCATCAAGTCACCTATTTCTGCACCAGGTGTTTTTGTTGAGGAACTGACCTGGGCAGATCAAATCTATGATTGGTACGCCCACTCGCTAGTTGAGACAGACCGGCTTGCCAGGGCAGGCAACGGTCATTATCGCTGGCAGAGGCCACAGTCTATCGCACCAGGGTGCTGCTTTGCCTCCCTGGGGTTTGAGTTGCCCGCTCTACCCACTCAGGCATGCGGTATCGGCAGGTGCTGTACAACCTGAGCGAGGAGTATGGGAGCCCCTCTTGTGATGAGGACCTGCGCGCCGCAGCGCTCACGCTGGTGACGATTCTGTCGGAGCCCAGCAACCCCGCCCACCGCAAGCGAAACCCGGAGTACGACGAGTCCTCCGACCGGAGCCTCGCCTGCAGGTTGGACTCGTCGATTCACCCATAGGATAGCATCGCACCCCGCACTGCTTGCAAGCCACAGGAATGTCCCAACACCAGATCATTGACGGAGAGCGACTCTGATACAGCAGAGGGCACTAGATCTGCATACCTGGCACAACGGTTCAGAAGATGTTTCGCATGAATATGAACTTCAACTGATTCGACCCACCTGAAGATGCTTTTTGGACTTGCTTACAGTTTCTCAACCTACGTAGAACTTTCATTTTTGATAATGATCATTGAGTCTGTAGTTTTCCCTGCCCTCCGTTGTACCCTCCCGCGCAGCCTGCGGGATGTCCCTGGCAGCCCAATGCTGTTGTCGGACTCCGACGAAAGCTTGGTTGGCTCTGCCCACTCTCTGGATAACTTCACCACGTCGCACCCAGATTCGTATGAGAAGCAGCAACTATACCAGCCTCTCTATCAGCCACAGCTGGGAGTCTTGCGCAGAAAGGACATGACCCGGCGCGGCTCGGTGCCTGCTTCGGGTAAATCTTGGATAGCATTGGAGGGACTAGGCGCTCAGCGCACGGGAAGCGTCCCAAACCAGGCTGCTCTTGGGAGAGGGGAGCAGATCCAGGCCTGGAAGGACGATGGCTTAGACACTAGTCACCTGCCTGCAGGTGGCGAGTGGGACAACAACACCGAAGCGCAGAACGCGATGGGCCGCCTAGCGCGCCGCAAGCGTGCGTACCCTTCAGTCTGTGGGCAGCTCACTTGTTGGGGTTCAGTCGGTGTTGCAACCGATGGGAACTGTACCCTGAAGCAGGACCAGTGTGCCTGGGTTTGGAACTCTGTAATCGGCCACGCTGTTGGGCGGGTTGAGTTTTCCGTGATGCCGGCCTTATAATTCGCAATAGACTTCTGGTATATTTTGAAATTCGAGGTCTAAGGTTCCTCGTCTAAGGTTCCTGGAATAATCAAGATGAAGCAACGAGATGGCGCTACGTTTGCCTATGTTTGTGTACGCTTGGGTGTTTAGTATGCGCTTGGATCTTCGATGGAGCACCCGGCAAATAGTTTCCCGCAAATGTTTGCCACTTGATGGTGGGAAAGTGTTTTGTGGGTGCTATCCTTGCGCAGCATTTCATATGCTCAGGAGTGGGTGTGAAAATCTCATCCTTGTTACAAGCATGGAGAGAATGCAAGGACATCCCTGCAAGATGTCCGTCTTGCAACCGACTCACAACTTGGTTGGCTGTGTGATGTGTAAGCAGACATGCCTGAGGCGACGCCAAGTGTGCCCGACGCGCACGACGTAGACGCGCAGTACACATCCAAGATCCCCCCTGTCCCAGAGCTCCCCTCTGCGCAGCCGGACCCGGCCCTTGAGGACACGCGGCGGCGGCTGCAGGGCCTCGAGCAGATACTGTCGTCGCTGCGGGACGGCGAGCTGGAAGACGCCATGGTCTCCGTTGCGGGCATGGTGTACCCCTCCCGTGCGTTTCCTCTCCTGGCTCAAGTGGATGGGATCTGGGTGTGATTAGACAGAGATTGCTCAGGGGTTGTTGTCAGTCAGAGCAACAGTATTTCGGGACGTGAGTTGTTGGTGTAGACAGCCCCGATGGAAGACATGTTGCCTTGGGACTCATCTTTTGCTTTTGGCCGGCTGATCAGCAAGGAGTAGTCAGTAGGGTACCGCCATTGCTGAGCGCTACGATGGAAATCGAGCATGTACTGAAGGATACAATCGTGTGATTGTTCTCATTTATCAGAAAGTGTGACAACTGTCGGTCCAATGCGACCACGTGGCAAGTGCGACATGAAACGCTGAAGTCATGGTGAATACGTCATGATTGCAGTGATCTGATTCGATGTGGATTTATGAATTCTAGCCTACACAGTTTCAACATTTTTCTGGGTCCCCAAGATTCGAGCGTCTCAGGCGACTCAAGATTCATGAGCAGTGGCATATTCCCACAACAGTGACGGTATCCTCTGGACCCATGGCCGCCTGTGGCTCAATAGTGGCGTCCGAATATGACCGTTTGTCTTCTCTACAATCGGGGTTGATACCCTGGTGGCCACCCTCCAGACCTGCATGACCATGCCCGCTTTTTCCCGCAGCAAACGGCGCCGCTGCGCAGGGGCAGACGTCGGACGTGGGCAGGGCTTCTTCCGCCCGCGTCATGGCGCTTACACCGCCTGAGCAGGCTTCTTCCCCACGCTCCGGTGAGCTGCCCCATGAGGCTGCGCGCAAGACCCATTCCAACCAGTCGTCGGCCGCGCTCTCTTCCAACCGTGAGGACAAGCCGCCCCAGCTCGGCACAGACGCCTCCGATGATAGCCTACAACGGGCCTCACCAGGGAAGCCGAGACACGGGGAAGGGTTGGGGCGCGAGCAAAGGTCGGATTCCGGGCTCCATGACCAGGCCGCTGGGGAGGGCGTGAGCGTGCCTGCGGAGGGAGAGTCTTCGAGGGCGGGGAGGGCGCCCGCGAATGGGTCTCACGAGGCCCTGCGGCGCGACGTGAGGCCCGAGGGCACGAACCAGGAGGTGCACGCCTCCACCGCCCCAGAGGTGAGAGCGTGGCTTGGGCGGCGTGGCGGGCGCAAGCTCGTACACCGGCGTGGGCTTCAATTACCCATTAGCTTACTTGCTGATGGGGTTGGGCATTTGCCGTGTTGCGAAAGAGTTACTGTTGTCTCGAGCTCGATTCGAGAAGATCGAGGTAGCCAGCTTGCATTTCCGCACGAGATGTTCGTGAACAGATGGATTGGCGGATTTCGCCGCCCATCTGGATTTTGCAAATCCGTAAAGAGCGTGCCTGATTTGTCAAAGAGCTCCGGGAGCCCTAACTTTATCTGGAGTTTAGCTGCACGATTATGTCCTCATAGAAAGCACGGATTTCGCATTTTGGATGAACACAAGTGGCCTTGGGATGTTGTTTTCAGGAGTTGCCTCTGCCGGAATATATCATCCGCCTACCGGCATACGCGTCACGTTCAGGAAATATCTATAGGAAAGGTATTCCAGATTATTTGCCAGAGCTACTGGACTACCGGTGCCAGTGTTTCTTGTATGCAATATACTACCCGCTGGCAGCCACAAAGGTGAGAGCGATACAAAAGCGACGCCAATCGGTAGACTTCAAGTTTCCACGTGCTCCTTCTGCAAGATCCATGAAAACATTTCCTTCGACAGACCTATCGACACAAAAAATTCTCGTATATCATTTGTCTGATCCTGTGCGGTTAGAGTGTGTGTTTGAGAAGGTTCGAACATTGGTGTTCTATTCACAATCATACTCATCATAGTCGTCAGAGGAACTCCATGCAAATGCAGTCTGTTCCATGTCCCTCATTCTTGCATGTATTTGCAATTTTCTGTGATTGTGGCTTCCATATCTTCTAGTGAATTTAACGCTTTGAACCACAGACTTGAGTTTGAGAGTAGGTCTGATTTCTTTTTATGGAACCGATATAGATATCACATTGCATGGCTTGTCATTTGGGCATGATTGTTTTGTCCTATTTTGTGATGTGTCCGTGCAAGTGTCCAAAAGCGATACAAGCGGAGCTTCACCTGGTCGTGGATGCGGGCAACGATCGGCAAACGAATTTGGGATCATGTGATCATGGGCAAACTTCTCTTGCGGCCCATGCTTTTTCTTGGGACTTGTTTGTGTTGGTTTCGGTTTTGAGGTTTGCCTTGATAACTTGTGGAGTTTGGTGTTCGACTGGATTCGAGTGACTACCCGCCTACTTGAGAGGGGGCACGTTTTCATGTGTTTTTGGATGAGGTGTATGTGTATTTTGGGTGATCGTTGCTTGGCTATACTGTCCTGGCCGTACGTCCATGCATTACACTCCATTGTGTAGCCCAACTTGAAGCGAAGGCCATGACGCTACATGGTCATCATGAGTATCTGTAGCTCAAGCGCTGGTGTTGGTCAGAATCTTACGTTGTTAGTTTGCTTCAGTATTGGGCTCAATTGGCAGTTTCACCAGCTCGTTCTATAGAGTTTTCGTCCCAGTGTGCATGCATCTACATACATGATATATCTGACCGCGTGTTGCTCATCAGAAAGCTGCTTGCGACTTAATTTCGTCTGATTGGCAGCATGACCACCGAATTGACCTATGGTAGCATGGGCTTCTCTTATTGAGTTTCATTTTTTGTGTATGTGTTTTGTTTTGTAGGTGCTCTCTTTGGAGTCTCACAGTGTACAATGTTTCAGGCAGGCAGACGTATTTGGTTCTCTGCATGAACACACTACCGGGGGTACAAAAAAGAGTTTATATACCACAGCTCATGTACCAGAGCTTGTTCAATGCGATTGCGGATGTGCTTACTGTTATGTCTGTGCCCAAGGATGTTCAAAAATCAATGGACGACACTGATTGGGTTCATGAACCACATCTTCTGTGACTTGTTGGGTTTCCTTAACCCGATACAAAATGATTTATGTATACCTTGAGAAAAGCACATCACATTGTGTTGTGCATCGCATGTAGTACTGTTAGAATTGCAGTAATCTACATGATCAGTTAACACGCTTAACATGCAGAGCGGAGCTATGTGACGCCTGCGGAATTTTAGTTTCAATCTGATGGAAGCATCATGGTCGATGATGTATCCTTGGCCACTCTGTTTGGAGGCTTTAGCTGATGAGAGAGTGATGATGTTTGTCAACCAAATCAACTTGGCAACATCATCAGATTAAAATATTTTTGGTATCATGCACAAATGTATAGTAAATATTCCATGTTTGCAGTGCAAATCGACTACACACTCAAGACTAGCCTATTCAGTATGAACAAAGCTGATGACATTGAATCTTTTTTTACGGCTGCTATCGCTCTCCACGCTCGCATGGTGCAGGTTGGCCATGGACTGCTGTCTGCAGCGACGTTTCTTTGTCAGCTGGTGATCCTTTGCTCAGTCTCTGCGGGAGAAACGTACTTCGAGAACTATGGGTTCTTTGTAGCGCTCTTCCTTTTAGTTCTCAGTCTGGCATTTGCAGGCACAGATGCGTTGATGTTCGTGCCAGTGATGCTGTTGATGTTGATGGTCGCAAATGCTATTGTGTATCAAAATGACTCTTTGATACTAGCGCCCATTATGTGCAGCGGACTCGCCTCCGCATTGCTGGTGCGTGTTCTCTGAGGCTGTAAGTTTCGATTTACATTTTGCTGGTTACCCGTGCTGTGAGGGCACAATTGCAAACATCAACAATACATGTGTGTTGTGTTGGCACTACGCACATTATGTCCATTATATGTTGTCGGATTATTGCTTGTAGCAAGCAACATCTTGTCTTGCTTGAAAACCTAAGAAACCCTTTGGAATTTTCCCGTTCCAGGTTGCTTGGCGAATGATGGACAACACAAAACCCCCACAAGCCGGGATGTTGCTAGCTGAGCGCGTATTCCCAACCGTGAATGTGCCCCTCACTATGAAAATCTCCATGATGGTACCAGCATTGCTGATTGAATGGGTTACAGCATTTCGAGTGCTGCTTGTAAACCTCACATTTCTTCGGCTCAGCACAAAATTTGCTTTCCCAAACTGGGCCCTGGAGATGGACATTCTGCTGCGGGTGGTTCGAAAGTTGCCGAAGGAGGAATACTCGTAAGTTCCTTTCATACGCCATCTTGTTTACCAGATGTTAGTAATGTTACTAGTAAAATTACTGCAAATGTTAACAACCGGTATTGCTAGTTCTTATCATTTGCAGTAATAATATAGTGTTTTACTGCCCAGAGAAAGCAATGCCAATCACTATGCATGTGACAATCAAAACAATTGTGGAGTGGTCAACACTGTCATTCCTTTCGACAGAAACTCGAAATGTACTTCGAAGTGGTATGCTAGCATGGTTTCCATACATGTGGCATCATTTTGTGTTGTGAATGTTGTAGGTACCTTGTGGGACCCCCCTTGAACATGTTGAAATACACGGTGAGCACACGCCGAATGCTTACTTTGGTAGAAACTGTGTTTCGCCTTTCATGCAACGCACTGTTGATTCGATTGCACAAACCAAAGCCGGAATATGAACCGCATCATTTTGTTGACCTATTTGCTGTCCCTGTAGACGTGCGTTTCTTGGGATCCTCTCCTTTCGCTGATATCGAACAGGTGTGACTGCACGAAATAGCATGTGCTTAATTTATTCAAATTGGCCGCACAAGCCATCAAGAGTTTTCGACGGCTTCCATGTGCAATGGACTGTAGACTTATACAATGTTTGGATTGCATGAGATCATCATTAAAAAATATGAATTGTAATCGTCGAAATTGTTTAATGCAATTTGTTGCATTGCTCTGTGTTGTACGGATGTAAATTTTGTTGATCAGAGGATTGTGGATATTTGTACTTGTGTGACTTATTGCAATGAATTGTTGCAAGAAGTGGAACAACAGAGTTGCTTAAACTCACACGAGGTTAGACCTGAATGAAGCACCCGGAATGTGGCCCAGATACGTCACAGTGGACCCCAATCCTTAAATTTGCTCGATGTCTTAACCCCTTAAATGGCTGTGCATAGCATTTTGAAATGTTTTGGAGGACAAGCAAGCCATGGCCTCAACAAATTTACGGACAACACACAACATGCAAAAATTGATTGTGCCTTGAGAGCTGGACTTTCGTCATGAAGCGTTTAAATAATTGCGTTAAGTTGAACACATATGTTTTTGATGTGCATAAGTCCGCCTATGTCGATGTACTAGTAATTGTCTCTCTTGATTGCAATGAATTGCGATGCAAAATGAACAGACAGGTTCACATCAGGGAATACAAATATATACTCCACTGGTATCGGGATAAGATGTGATGATTTGTACAACCGCCGCGGTATACGGCAGTATGTGACTTATTAACTCGTCTTCAAGTGTTTACACTTACAAGCATGTGGCTATGTTGATTCTCATCATCATAGGGTCTTGGCTCCACACATATCGCACAACGGCTACCACTGAACGTTCCCCTGATAAGCTACGCGCGCGTTGCTTTCTGAGAATCACGTCACGCCCTCTGCGACCGAGGAGATCGCTTCAGTGTTTTTGTGATAATCGTTCCGCCAGAATTTAGCCCGATTGCTACTATCTGCGCGTACTACGGTATGGTGGCCATGCGTAGGCGGAAATACTCCGTCACTCCGATGGTTTCGAGTAGCTCCGTTCTTGACCATCGCACACCTTGCCGGCAAGAGAGTACTACTCTCATCCGAACATGGTATTTGCCGTGAGTGTCGCTCCTATACAACCTTCCGATGCGGTTACGGACAGTATTGTTTTAACCAACCCTTTGTAACAAATTGATTGTGGGTGTTGAAAAGAATTCATTAAAGGTCGAGTCAAGTGCCAAACAGAACTCTCCGAGTAGGGCGTGCAGCGGATGATGTTGGATTATTATGATGTAGATATCCGTATTCTATTTCAACGAAGAGATCCTGACCTTGTACACACGGCATTCCCCGACGTTACCGCGCCACCCGCCTCAGAGAATGGCGAACCCGTTGTGAATACTCGAAACGCGTGGAATAAGAACAACCACGTGCATGTGATAGTATACACGTAGAGTGAGGTCGATTCCTACGATCCAGCAGAATGTAGCGACGGCTGGATCGATAGACGTGTCTCACGTCTCACACTCTTTCTAGACTTTGTATCCTATCGGCAATTTGATGCCTCCAGTCGTAGTAGCTATATTTGCTATCATCATCGACAACTTCTTGTCGATCACACGCTCCTAAGTAGCAGAGTCCCTAATTTCTGCAAGAGCAAATGTAGGCTATACTTATTTCGTGTATGTGATTGTCAATGTTTTGTCTTCATCCATCTTAATCTTTTACAAGATGCTGGTGAAGTAGCTACGATTGACTTTCAATGATGGCTTCACAATCATGTTCGCATTGTTGTGCTCTGTACTGGTGTATTCCAGGTTTGGGACCCTTCGGTTACAAATTTCTTGATCAGATGGCACCTGATATCGGGATTTTTTTGTTGGCTAGCCAATTCGTTTGCCATAAAGATAGCACCTTGGTTGTCCATTCGTTTAAGTGTGGCTTCGGTAACTTATATGAACTCATTCAAGAACGATAGCTACTCAGTCCGTCCTTGCAGGCATCTATCTGTGTCATAAGCAAATAGCTTCAGTCAATGATAGTCGACAATCGGCCTGAGCGTTGAGGATCGAAATAGAAGGAGCGAAAACATTTGGCATAAAATGCCACTCAAGTCATTTACTCATCGTACAAGTGCCAGTACACAAAGCCCGACGTAAACTTTCTTACTTTAGTATTTGCTATTGCCTATGATCTTCTCGATAATGCATATCTCGACTGGTTATGTACCAAGCGACCCTCAGCTACCGAAGCGCGGTAAGGCAAACAATTGCGAACGATTGCTTTGTGTGATTTCAAGCTTGACTACCATCCCCGAAAAGCTGAGAGATCGCTTGTTCAGAGGACCGCCCCGACTTTCGCCACGGTGTAGCTCATGATCGGCAACGGCAACTTCAGCAAGCATATTTGACGGTACCATCGTGGAAATTACTGCAGACAAGACGGTCACACAAGCAAAGCTGCCGCGAAGCAGACGGTGACAATCTTAACAATACGCAAAAGGCAATTGTACGTCTTGGAGCTCAGGCTAATATGGGTAAATTCAACGAGGTCTCCCAACAGCAACATCGTGCTGATTTTTATGCCAGTCACACGAAGGTAATTACTGCAACAGCTAGATGGAGATAACTGCGACTAAGGGCGAGAAATACAAGGTCTATGGATTCCTCGCACGTCGGTACGTAAACAATAAAAC
>NHOP01001089.1:0-11787 GCA_018697155.1 Pyramimonas parkeae | reverse complement strand
AACAGTGCAGCAAAACAAATAATGGGAACAATAACTACTGTCTCTTATACACATCTAGATGTGTATAAGAGACAAGGAGTGCCAGATTGTGTAAGTGCAATCAGTCTGCTGCGTGCTCAGTGGGAAGCGCATAGTGTTTTGGATTGCGGTGAGTTGTCAATATTGCATCAATTAAGAAGGCGTGACTGCTTCCTGGTGTTGAAAAGTTTCCACACAATAGCCTTGAATATGAGCTTCCATGTTGTCCGAGTTCTAGGAACATCCCGTCGAAGCCAGAAATGTGCGATCGCATTTACTCTGTCTTGCATGTAGGAGTTCAAGATACTCAGGGCTATGTACTTGATTGAAACGTATGATCAGTTGCATTGGCCAGTCAGCCTGTTAATGCTTTGCCCTGTCGCATTGTGCAACGCTGTTGAGCCCTATTCTCCTGTACAGCTGGCATGGTGAACCTGTGGTGTTGTAACTAACAATATTTAACGTGTGTAGAGCATGTGTTGGTCACTTGTAAGGAATCTCCACAACCATCGGTCAACCGGGAATAGCATAGTGAATTGCCTATTGAATGCTGGCTGGCGGGTCCTCTTTGATTAGCGAGTGATCATTGCCTAAACACCCACCATGACAACTGGTGGCTCAAAAGTTAAGTTTGGTTAAATGAGGGATGTGCACGTGGCGTGTTTTAACAAAAGCTTGACAGCACTTCCAAGAAATTGAATATGATATTTTCCGTGGCTTTATACAATGCTGGTTACGAGATTTGTTTTGGATGGCATTTCGCTACAAAGCCTGTCGATTTAGTAGAACGTATTCATGGGAGAGAAGAAAGATTCACTCATCACCCAGAAACGCACTGTTGGGAGAAGAACATGAAGCTCATCAGTCATTGAATCCGATTCTCGTATGTTTATAACCTTTTTTTCAGATCACCTGAAGGCAAAATCGACATTCTAAACGACCGTGTACATTAACCGTGATATATGAAGCATGATAAAACATGCTGCATATACAACCGGTTGTTCTAATGTGCACAGTTGTTTGAAACATGCGAGGACTGGATTGTTGAGGCGCCATCCAAATGGCTCGGCTCCTGAAGCTCATCCACGTGTTCATATTGCTCTTCAGCTGAACGCTACCTTCTTCACATAGCTTTTGACAAAATAACTACGAACCTCTAGTATCTGTAACGTTGGATGCGGTACAGCCGTATCTCGCCAGTCATTGGTACCACGTTCAAGTCTAGGACATAAATGCCTCATGATCTACCCAACATTTCTGATCCGAAAATTGCAAATTGTGTTAGCTATGAGTAATTTGAAGAAATCCCAATCATTTGACAACCTCACCGCCGTACAAGCAGAACGATAAAATACCGACATGAAATCCAATAGAATACATCGAATGCCTACAGATGCGGGTTCGGCACTACAGGATCGGGCATCCGGCTAGAGCTTGCCTTTTTTGTGTTGTGGTCTATCGCAAAACAGGGCTGCGTTCTTTTTCATCGCACATATTGCATGCTGCAAGTCTTCGACCTCCTGCCTCAACTGTTCCTCAACCTTGTCAAGTCTTTCTTGCTGACGAAGCACCTTTGCGTCCGAAAGCCAAAAGTTCCCAGAGAACAATGCCTCAACAATCTCAATACTCAAAAGTGCACATTAAACCCTCAACAAATATACAAACAGGAAAATGTATGCGCACATTCGTTGTGCAATGCTCGTTGTGAGGAGACACATCAAACTACATGCCATATTATTGTTTGCAGGAAACACAAAGGGCAAGTATCCGTCTTAGCTGGTTGCACGGCCACATGCACTACAATCATCGTCGCAGTCCAGAAGTACAAGATTAACATGCATAGTGCACGGATCATTCTCAGGATGGTACATACCGCTTTCAAGGCTTCGTTCTCGGCACGCAAGTCGTCCACCTGTAACCATGAAGACATGTGGAAGTTGGCTGATGAAGGTAACACAGTGACAAAAAGTCAAAAGCGAATTCAATATTTCCAACATACAAATTTGAAGCTTGCAGTTTATGATAAAGCACACTAGTTCTAATTCTAAATGATTGATTGATCCTGACCTCAGTATTGGATCAACCTGTTGAACTTTACAAACAAATCCAGCGCCCACAATTAGACCCGCTAACCTCAGACTGGCGCTTCATCAGACTTTGTGAGCTAACAACTCCGTCCCCAGAGTCAACTGAGCTTGTCATTGCGGCGTGCTCGACTCTGGCGTCTCCGTCACTCCGTGGCAAGGCTGAACTGGCATCTTTCGGCCTATCAGAAGCATTCCCGGCATGCGCACGCAATCCTCCCCCAATATCTCCTAGGCCCAACGAAGACACGCCTCCTGCAAACATGAACCCCCTGCCATTACGCAGATGAAACACGCACGCCTGATTGCACATCGCATACTTGTCGGATATGCGCATCCACACAGTAGGGGCCTCAAACTAAGGAATACAGTCATTCACTTGCGCTCGGAATTCTTGCATGCTCAACACTTGAGACAGGGGGAATGTGCATAGGGCCTTTTTCGGAAGATAAACAAACAAAGGAACTTTGCCAACTTGACTGACGCTTGCTACATCCGATTGTCTCGTCGCGGATGTCGCAGAAGATTCCTAATGGAAAACGGGAGTCTCAATCCAGAACACACTGAATCAATGGTCCCATGGAAGAAATAGACATACAAAATTGATTTCACAAAAAGTCAGACAATGAATTGGGAGAAGCTTCGCCCCACTAGTCTTGAGCACTACAACTATTTCAAGCATGCACCTAGAAATGTGTGTTCCGAGATAAATGTACGTATGCTGCATGGTTTGCATACACTCACGTAGGAACTGCTAATGTACAACAGCATACCAATCAAGCTCAATGAGTCAGACATGCATAACATACATCCCAGGTGCTGCCTCTACGGAAACATGGCTGGATATTTGGCCCAACAAGCGCCTCCCCTACCCACAACATCCGCACACTTCCCTACGCTAGCCTGATGGCTACTACTATGTAGGGCACAATCTCTCGTGCTAATCTGCATTGGGGAGTTTTCACAAGGATCTCAAGACACACTTCTTATGCGCACCGGGCATGACTTGATCCACCTTGTCCATCATTCCGGAGGAATGTATCTTGTCAGTAACCCGCCGCACCAAGGACTGCGCACGACAGAAAATGCATGTAACATGATGTGTATGCGCATGTATAGAGAACAACGCTAATCCATTTTACGGGAAGCCATGTCCACCGAGTTCCAACATGCGTCGATTCGCAAACAAAATAAGAGAATATGAACCCAACCCGTAGGTCAGGGAACAACATCACAAATTCAGGAAAAAAACGCTCAGGAAATTCTCACATACATGCACACAAAGCTGCAGCTCACAAAACGTACATGAATCCCGTAGTTGTGTGTGTTTTGGAGCTTTGATAGTAGATCGTTTGGGGTACATCTCACAGGATGAATGCTTCGCATCTGCCCCTGGTGCATTAAGCCTATGTGATACGCTTAATGCACCTGCGCTTCTGGTTGTCTGATTCTTTGATGTGGCTTCTTATCCAGCAAGGGGGTCATATCCGTAAACACATGCATGGTGGGTTTTGGCCCCTACCAGCATGGCGGGAAGCCACATCAGCTACTCAAACAGTATTTTTCCAAAACCTGGGAATAACACTCCAAGGAGCAGTGCACCAAGCCCACCACACATCTACATATGCAAAACAAAGATTCTGCAAGACACGTCATAAAAAATTGACATCAAAGTCCCCGCAGCGACACTCTCATGCACACCCGAGCAACTTTCTTGCTCACATGCTTATGTGGCAAAGTCATCACTCCAGGTCTGGATTCGAATGGGAGCCCCTGCTGCCTATGCATATCCGGGGATGGATACGTTGCATGAGTACCGCATACAAAACACAATGACAAAAATCGAATACAACCCCCAAGCCTGAGCCTAACCTGACCCATCATCCGTAGGTAAGTGTGCCTAAAGTCAGTTCTACCGCACTTTACAGATTAATCACTAAAATCATGGAAACACTTGAAAGATATGCCCAAAGATGCCGAACAGAATTATCAGGCCTACTTAATGATTGATTTCACACTCACACACAAACCCCGTTTTATGCGGGACGGATCAATCCTTCCCCCTAGGTATATACATGTATAGATTGACTAGGACTGATATTGCTGGTAGGCATATTTTGGCGAATCTTGTGATCTCCATGATTCAAGTGATTGATCTTTGATGTGCAATAGAACTAAGTTTAGGCACATTTGCTTACAGATGATGGGTTAGGCAAGGGTATGATTGGGTTTATTTTTTCGATTTATTTTCATTTTATTTTGTAAACTGTAGTATTGCAACATATCCACCCCGGACATGCATGGGCAGCAGGCGCTCGCGTTCGCAAAACCGGATCTGGATTGAAGACTTTGCCACATAAAAAGTGGGCAAGAACTTTGCTCGGGTGTGTATGTAGGACGCGTCTTGCAGGATCTTCATTTTCTATCTGCAGATATGTGGTAGGTTTGGTGCACTGTTCCTTGGAGTGGCATTGCCATGTTATGAAATTCTGTTGTGTGATTACTTGACATGGCTTCCCGCCCTACTGGTAGGGGTCATGTTCCATTATACATGATATCGCCGTCGGGGATGGTACGATCCGTCCCGGATGCAATGGATTTTATGAGTGAGTGTGAGCTTAATCATAAGCTAGGCCTAACACTCTTGTTAGGCACATTTCGCATCACTTGGGAGTTTCATGATTGAAGTGATTGATGTGTACAGTACAATGGAACAAAGTTTAGGCACACTTGCATGCAGATGATTCATGAGGATCAGGTATGTTTTGGGTTTCTTTTTCCATTAATTGTCATTTCGTTTTGTGCGCGGTAGTCACTGAACATGTCTTGGACATATACATCACCCCCAGGCATGCATGGGCAACAGGTGCCCCCATTCGTATCCGGACCTGGAGTGATCACTTTGCCACATAAGTGTGCAGGCAAGAAGGTTGCTTGGGTGTGCATGACAGTCCCTGCCGGGACCTTTAATTTGACCCTGTTGAACGCAACTGAAGCATCTTTACTTTGCATCCGTGTATGTGTTGTAGTCTTGGTGCACTATTCGTAAGAGTGACATTGCCAGGTTCTGGAATTCTATCTTGTGATTTATTTATGCGGTTTCCCGCAGTAGTGATATCCCAATGCACATGATACTGCAGTCGAGCACGGATCGACCTGTCAAAGCGTGCGATGGGGATTATCAATGAGTGTGAGCTCAATCATACCCTTGGCCTGACATTCTTCTGTTAGGCACATTGTGGCATTTCATGGGAGTTCAATGATTGAAGTGAGCGCAACATTCTACTGGTGCACAGGATAGCCGTCCTAACCTTCCTAATCCGTTTTACCAGGTGTGATGACACGTCGCATGTTCTTGGGTGAAAGTATCGGCAACCCTATCGGAAGTCTTCTGAATGAACCCACATAAAATACATATGGCGCATCGACACAACCACATTATGTTGGTGCAATCACGGCGCAGCAACATGAGCTCTGAGGATTTTTGTAATCAAAATATCTACTTCCACATGCCTGAAGCATCTCAGTAAAACATCTTGGCCAAATCGCAACAACACACATTCTAAGGCAAGACAGTCCGAATATTGCGATTGCTACAATTGCGTGCATCAAGGTCTTGACCACGCTGAGTAAACACATTGATCGCGCCTTAATCATGGCACGTGCACATTGTCGCACCTGAGCTTGCTCAGTCAACTTCTGTGCCGCCCCAGGCTTCAGCATTAAACCTGAAAACAAGAAAAATCAAGATTTGAGACAGAGCCAACAACCAAATTAGCATCGCTCACAAATTCTACTACGAACAGAACACTTGCACGCGCTGTTGATTTCAAGCGCGCACCGGCCCCAAACCCATATCCAACGCCTACTCCACACCCTACACCTCCTTTGACTCCATGCGCTGCTAAATTTATGGCCTGCAACCGAAATTTCCATTGGCGATGCCACAAATACAAAAACATGTATTAGCATAGACATCTGCTTCACCATGGGACCAACAGACAGCAAAACCCCATACTCAATCCATGCACACGGAACTGGAAGTCGCAACACCAAAAAAATCAAGTATTTCCCGGAAGATACTGATACTATTGTTTGGTATTGTTTTCTTGTTATTCACCTTGCTTCTCACAACGCCTTCTAAGGGCCCCAGCATGCTCAGTATCATGTTCGCCCCCGTTGATAAACCCGAGGTAAGCCCACCCAGCGGTCCATAAGACGCTGGAACAACCGCCCCAAGAATTGGTTACTTCGTAGGTGCAATCAAATTGCGTGCATGATTTCAGGTGCTTTGTGTGAATTCACATTGTAAATTATCATGCTGCATTCGTAAATAACGGAGCCTATGCAATATGCGTGGTCATGAAAACAGTTTTCCCTGGAGAACTTGGACTCCGCACCTGTACATAGGCTCTGGTTAGGTTATGGTTCCCTCTTGAGAAGTATTTCCACCAGTCTGGTACAGGCATGTGGCTGACGAGCAAACACGTACCTAGATTTATGGGCTGACCCAGGCCCACACCAACACCACACCCAACCATGAACCCGGTACCCAAGGTGCCAATCCTAAATGTGAGTGGGAACCATAGTTTCGAGGATGAAGCGCCTGTAATAACAACCCCCAAAATCTGATTTGAACAGTGCAGCAAAACAAATAATGGGAACAATAACTAAAATCCCTCAGTCAATGCAATCATTCTACTCGTGCTTGGCAATCAAAATTGCCGTTTCACAATTTCTTTCACGATAAGCTTGGCAACCCATTGTTGTGATAAGGTATCAAACTCAATTATTGATGCAAAAAACCATGTACCTAGCAGCACACAATGATCCTGTCTTGTCCTTATTTGGTGTGCTAGCTTGTTTCAACAGGGAGTGGATGTAGCCATGGAAAGGGAGCCGAATTCCTTCAAAAACACATATCCATCAAAGTCCAATTCGCTTGCACACTGGTGAAAAGTTCCAAGCCAATACACACGCTGACCATGGTAACTCGACACATTGCGAAGCGCGACACTTCACTCGCCCCTTTGACGAAGAGATTTCTGGACGGACGCCTGGAAGAAATTCCATGGTTTCATGGGACTAAAGAACAACTCTTGACATCACGGCGCAGATGCTTGCGTTTTGGTGGGCTCCTCAGCTTACCGTGCGAAGACCTGCTTATGCATAACAAAGGGGCGGAAGCTGAGCGGATGGCTGCATTGTTCGCGCTAGATTCGGCATGTTCCATACCGAGGAATGCCCTCCGCCCAACTCGGATTGGAGACACTTACGGAAGGTTGTGCTGAAGGTGGTAAACGAAAGATGCGCGCGAAATTTCACCGTACGATTTCGGTTCGAATCGAGGGGCCGGAAACCACAAGCAGGTCCATCGGAGCCTTCAGTTTATCCAGCGTCTTGCGCTATCAATCGTTCGATCTGTATCCTTGAGTTGCAATGGCCACTCCCCATCAGTCAGTTCTTTGAGGGATCGAACCAGTGCATGCAAGTGCTACTTATTTCCGGGGTGGCCTCGGCCACGATAGCTGGTGGGTCTTCCTCATCTATGGCGTGAACATTTTCACCGCCTTGAAATCATCGTGGATCATTGCCCAGTGACGAAGCATTTGCGCATGCTTGTCCCTTGCGCTTGTTGCTCCCAGGCAACAGTGTAGCTAGTCAAGCATGCATGATACAAACATATGCTCACTTTTCTGCAATTTCCTTGTGAACATGAGCTTCCTGTCAGTTACCCGACGTCATGTGTGCACAGCTGTAGCAACCATAGAAGAAAGACTTGAAGACCGTTCATCATCTGACTCATCCCCATGAAAATCATGTCCAGGATTCTAACTTCCTTGCAATTACAAGGTGGCAACATTAGATAGTGTGGACACCATAAGGTGAATGTCCAACAGAGGGTACGAGAATCTCAACTTCATTTGATGGTGACACTTAGCAGGTATGTACTCGAACCAGGCCTACTATCAACGTTTCTGTTCATCCATAGTGCTGCGCAATCTATTGTGTGATCCGCGCGTGTGATACTTGCAACAGAAGTTGTGTGCAGAAGTGGGGTTACGTATTCAACCATTATTGTTTCCAGAGACTTGCATGCTTCATGTCCCAAATCAGACCAACTAAACAATCATGACCTCTGTCATCACAAATGCAGTCAGTCACCGACCATGGGCTGAAGCATCCTGTCTCACACATCCGGACCTTCAATCTGTAGAGCAGTTTTCATTAGTTTTCCAATGTGTGCTTATACTGTACACCTTCTCACAAGCGTGCCTCGTTGACATACCATTTACGGAGTTTTCCTTCTGCTCTATTACGGAGTTTTCCTTCTGCTCTAGAGTATCTACCAACTGTGTGTCACTCGTCAATAGGCTACCTGTCACTTTATGGTGCATAGTGATCTTATTCGCCCGCGAAAGCTACCCAGATATCTAGGCGCATGCACGTGTTCGAAGGAAGTTTTCCCAACAGCTCATGGTCTTTGCTGGATGCACCAGGGCTCAGATCTCCAAGTTACGATTGGTCTCACGCAGTACTGCGCGTTGAGCTTCTCGCAACTCCTCCACCTATTGCAACATCCACCGAAGAAATAACCCTTCAAAGGCTTGCCCCATGCCTATGTGCGAGCTTCAAATGTTGTTTCGATAGGTGGCAAGACTGGCTATGGCACCAAAGTTTTTCACACCACGTTGACAAACAAAGGATGCTAGCTCTATTCGGGATTTGCCCAATAAACTCTGAGAAGCTTCAGCTTGTGGTAGTTGGCCAGTCGCAACTCCTCCGCCTTTGAAACAAACCAAGTGACAAATTCTCTTCCACTAAGTCTATGCAGTATTGAGATCAGCTGCCTTGGTTGGGTTCCCATCCAAACAGTCGAGATCCTTGGTTGTTGTCTCCGTGGATGCAGTATGTTCTGGGAATCACTAGATACAAGTGAGGAAGTCAGAAACAAGTGAAACACAGCATTTTGGGTTTAAACCTATTCAGTTCAACATGCACAGCAATCCAGAAACCATGCAAGCCAACAGTTGCTTATTACCTTTGCAGCAATGGCTGGGTTGGTGATGCCCAGCATCTGCGCAACCAGGATGCCCGCATTCGCTGAGCCGTCAATAGCTACGGTCGCTACGGGAATGCCCTTGGGCATTTGCACAGTGGAGTAAAGCGCATCAGTTCCACCAATGCCGCCACCAGAGAGGGGAACTCCAACAACCTGCACATACCAGATGGACAGCATAGCTGCAAAATAATCATAATCCAGAGGCCAGCAGGCTTCCAGGGCAGCCGAGAACACACTCAATGGATTCTTTTGTCAGAAAGACCAATGCCAATGCCATATGCCATCCAACGCCACGTAATGAGAAAATTGAACAAAAATGGAAGCGTGATGGTACCGGGAGCGTTGTGTGAGCAGACACGACACCAGCAAGATGAGCAGCCATGCCAGCCCCACAAATGAAGGCAGCATATCCATTCTCCCTTGCTGAGGTAGCCATGGCGGCAACATCGTGAGGCTGACGATGTGCCGACAGCACCTTCACATCTGGCTCCAGTCCAAACTCACGAAGCATATCGACAGCTCCCTTCATCTTTGACAGGTCATTCGGTGAGCCCATCAACACACCAACCTTCTTGGGCTGATCTGCCATTGCCTGCCAAAAGCATACCAAAACAGGTCGCTTTCTTTATGGGACTACCATCCTAGGCAGCCAGATGTCAAGGCAGTTTGTGCACAAATGATCCTAAGTCGTACCGATGTAAAAACAAGAAAAAGCTCCCGTTGGTTAACAATTTATCACGGAAAACGACACACCGATTAGAAAGTCAATGCAAGCTTCCAAATGTCGGCGTGACGGTTGGTGAACGTAATGATGCCAAGGCAAGGCAAAAGCACGACCTTGCGAAAGGTAGCTGAAGGGACGCACCATAGACACGATCATTCGGGAAACAAGACGGGCTTGCGCGCGTTGTGCGCTCTTGTTCAATTGCTTACCCTGGATCCCGAAGTGCACATCCGTGTCAATCGTGCATAGATGCATACGAAGAGACATCGTGCAGTTCATTCCATATTACGAAAAAAAAATGTATTATTGTGTACTGCCGTGGAGTCCTGTCGTTCACCAGTCTCCTTCGTCGTCTGATAAATTGCAAGCACAACGTATCTGAAACACCAATGCATCGAAAAACACCGCATTCACTTGTGAGCAGCTTAACATGGATTTTCGTGACATTTGGGCAGAATCAACAGCAAGTGCAACATAAGCTTGTACCCGAGCACAATCCATTCCGCATGACCCACGCTAGGCAACACACTGGTCAACGTCGCCACAATGTGAATGAGGTGCCGTGCCAATATGTTCAGACAGGGGCATCAGACAGTACCGGAGGCTGCCAGTGGACGCAAGATGAGAACAAAGCACGATCAATTGCCCACCGCAGACATACCCATATTTTCACATACCAGATCTCAAAGGATCGTTTTCTGTACACGTATGGTTGCACTCTTCTTTAGATCAGGTGCATCAAAAAGGTGTCGAACAAAATAAGCACACATGCGCAAAGCTCATGCTATTGCAAAATATGTGCGTCATACAATTCAAGTTCTATGATGCATGCACCGTCACAAGGCCACTGTCGTGAGAGTACTCAAAGACACCCGCCTTGGTTTGTAACAATATTGGAACACCATGTCCACAACATAAGTCGTGTCAAGGTACGCCATCGCTGTGCTTCATGCGGCGGTGTCATAGTGACCCGTATTCATGCAGTTCACAATACGGATTACCTGTGTGATCGAGATCTCCTTAGTTGGATCCATGTTCGGTTGTCCGCCAGTAGGCAGAAGTGACAATATCAATACTGTTCCACGATGGGACGTAAACACATATCAGACAATCAAGCAACAAATCATCCTCCCTAAGCGAAACTCGTTCGTACCATGAAAGCAGCTTTTGGAGCGGGTGCAAGGCAAACGGAAGCCATTGTGCTGTTGGCGTGAGGCTGCGTGTGCGACGCTTGCGTTAGCGAATGGTTGGTTACGTGTGTCGGCGTGAACGACGGTTTCGGTAGTTTGGATGAGGAATATAATGCTCACAGCTACGAACTTGCGCACGCAAAATGTAGGATTCTCAATGAAATTGAACACCGCAGTACCAATTTCGCAATTTGCGCGAAATCACGCTCATATTGCTCATTTTTCCCGGTCCCCCGACAGAACTGCACACACGGATGCAGAATAGTGGGAGCTGTGCAAAAATGCGAATCCGGGACACCGCCGATACGGTACGCAAATGAAGTCAAGATATTCCAGGACTTTTCCTGAGGTGTTGTTTGGAGGGCATCTTCTCGATGCCATACCATGATGGATACCATTTCAAATAAGCTGAAAATATTCCTTTCCCGCCTTTATCCGTCTTGCGCTTTTGGGAATCTACCCCAGGTTCACGCGCCTTGAGATATTGAGGTGCTTTACGTGGACACCTCAAGCGTATAGCAAGAAGCATACATAGACACGTGGAAACAGTACGCGCGTGGCCAGCACGATTGCTACCATATATGAGCATCGGATCGACGCCGCCGCGATGCTGTACGCCTTCAACCGGGGGCACTCGTCATGTGGAACCAACAATCACAATATATTAATGATGGTGAACCCTCTGTAGATGGAGGATTGATTCAAGGA
>NHOP01001088.1:0-11790 GCA_018697155.1 Pyramimonas parkeae | reverse complement strand
TATGGATACTTCTCGAAGCTTCATTAGCTATGACATCCGAGTTAACCAATCAACATATAATGCAAACAATTCAGACAAAAATGTTGGACACACCAGGATGTTGGATCGAATTAGAATTGTCACATTATACAAATAGACATGTGTTCTCGCAAACCAGTGTTGCCGTGATTTAGGAGGACAACTCGTATGTTGCAACATATATTCCCCGATGCAGAAAAAATATGTTCCATAAAATGGAATACGAACTTCGGTGATTGATATGGGGATACGATGTCGTTTTCAGGCGGTAATTTATTATACAACAGACTCAGGTGAGTTTCATGGTGATCAAATCCTCTCTCGATAATTTGATCTCGCAACCCAACACTATTGCAACCCGCGCGTGCTGTCTCACCACCCGGAGCCTGCAGGGGAGTGCACTGAACCTTGACCACAAGCATGCAGCGTTGCGGTTTGCCCCTGCAACATTCTGATGCCACAATAACCAACGTTAAAGTCACCGCTTCTTTACCACCGCGGGTTGCTGCTCTGGGCCTTGCCACACCCGTGAAAGCGTGGCAGGTATGTTTTGTGCAAGCCACGCCGCGGGGCATATTTCGATGCTTGACGAAGGTGTACTTTTGCAAACTATATGCGCGCACTATGCTTGCATTCCCTTTGCAGACGCTGCATTTTAGAAATCTGGCGTGCTTATGAATTTTGCGTGTGGCATGACTCTACGAAAAATGATAGTCTTGGAGTCTCTTGGTTGGATTACGTTGCGACTGTTTTTGCCATTGACAAGAGCACATGTTTTGTACAAGTGGACGCGGCAATAGACGTGGATGCGATTTGGATATTGCATTGAAACCGGATAAATTTCGCATCTTGGCACAAGTGTGATGAGTAGGTCGTTCATAAACAACTGTCTGTGATATGAAGTCAACTCCTCACGCTGGCGATGTCCAACGCTCACGCTGTGCGTGGAGTCCAACCTGGAACGAAATGCAACTCATGCCATTCTGTGTCACTATTCATGTTGATTGTAAGTTATGATTTGTGCTGATGACATGGTTTGTGATCTTGTGAATTGTTTGTGAAGGCCGCGGATTCCTCACCCACAGAAGATTCCCCGCTACAGTTTCGCGAAGGTTTCACGTATGCACCGCCCGGTGGCTCTCGTACGCGTGTGTCTCACATGGCCATACATGGCAGATTATTGGTGCTGGCTGATTCAGCAACTTTCGGAACCCTCACCCTTTGGGACGTTGGCAAATGGGTGAAGTTGCAGACGATTCAGGTAACTGAAGCTAAACATTTTCGAATAGAATTCTAACATCGATATGTTTGATCACCAGAAATACATGTGTTTTTTTGTTACATGGATATGTCATAAAACTTGTAATGACTACACTGTGATAATGTTGTGTGTATGTTATATCATATTTTTTGTAGCAACATTATATGCATGCAAGGTGATGCACAATCAACTTCATTGAATTTGTTGCAGATAGCTTTCATGCTTTGGAAGCCAGTGCATTTGAGTGTGGGTGCTGTGGCAGAATATGCAAGTCGTAAGCTGTGTATTTGTTTTTGTGTAGACACGCACTGTTAATGCACGTGATGTTTTGGTAACTGAAGTGCACCACCAACAGAAATTCGTATAATGTGATTGTGTTCATCAACACAGCCATGAAACGTTCCTTCGATTGGTTGGAACCTGGATGAAAATTTCTTACACAGGAAGGATTATGGAACTCGCGCAGTTGGCGGTTCTATGTTGGTAAAGACCTTGTGTAAACTGGTAGAGTTTGTACGAGTCGTAGGTGTGCTGTTTTGTTCACAGGTTGCATTGAACGAAGGGCAGAGTGTTGCCACAACCTCGGCCTCTGTTGCATGCTTAGCCTTCGATGGACGGCACATTGCTGTCGGCACGCACCAGGGGGAGGCGCGAACGTACAAACAGCCATCGGAGAACACTGACTTTGTTATCATGCTTGCGCCACTGCTTGTCGATCGCCAGCAACCAGTGACACAATTGAAACTCAGTGGTAAGGCTGAATCGCTCTCAAGCTCTGCTCTCTATGCTTCAGCAAGTGTATCAGATTTTCACGAGCTGTCATGTTGGTGGAACCGAATCAAATAGTATTCATGATTTGCCGGTGTCCATGCCTGTGATTTCAATCGACGCACACACTCACATCCACACAAACCCCCATATGGTAGTCACGAACTGAGTAGCCGAGGAACTCGAGAAGAACGCGCCTCTGGTTGACAATCGGTTTCTCGTTAGCCCAGCCCTAGCCCTTTGCACAAGGTTCGCTAGTAAGGAATCCGCCGCGCGCTCCATGCCTGCAGGCGGGCTGCTGTGCGCCTACAGCTCCAGCAAGCAGACGTTTGTGACGTGGCGATTGGAGGACGGCAAGTTGCAACACGCGTGGGCTGCGGACAAGGTGGCTGGCAGCCGTCCGCTGGTTCACGCGGTGATGGTGGAGAACCTGGTGGCCTCGGTACACATGAACCTGGGCTCCGCCGAGGGCCCCACCGTGCAGTTGCTGGACGTGCTCACCGGGGAAGGGGGGCGCATTCCGGACAAAGGTGCGGCTGCACATGGCGCACACGGTTGTTGTGGGTAGTCCCCTTGTGCTCACATGCTGGACTCCAGATGATCCCGCGCCCGACCATGGATCTGGATTTGTCCATTAGGTGCCGGGTGGCTGAGTTTTCATTTTCTCTGTGTAGGGTACTTAGGTTGTGAATTCGAGAAGCAGTTTCAAAGTCCAGGAGTTAGTGGAACGTTGAGAAATCGTGGGTTCGTCAATGCCTTGAAGGATCCATTTGTTGCCACTGTCCCCGCCTTCTGCACGCTAGGGCACAGCTGGCTGCCAATCTACGGTATCCCTGGCATGCTGTCCAGTAATCCGCACCATAGGTCGGCGGCACGCACACAAGCTGTGCTTTGTGGCATGTATGAGGTTGTCACGTCCATTGAAATTTTTGGAACCGTTCGCCACACGCTCGCGCACAGCAGCACTGCATCAGAGTGTAAGCTTCTTCGTAATGCGCGGGTGCTGCTCATTGCCGCTGCAAGGTCCTAGACGTACCCCTACTTGCTTTCTGGAACCAAATCATGGCGATGAATCCTAGAGAGTCGCTGTGGTAATTTCCGGACGTTATTATTGACCCCATGCTGTTCCATACAAGAGAAGACACGAATGAAAAGGCCAGGCGACAACAGAATCAATTGTTTCCGTACTTGTTTGGGCGCGTACATATTGGACGCAACCAGGTGTATTTAAGAACCTCTAGAAAGTAGATCTGACAACGCATGCACATCATAATCAGTGCCCACATCCGCGCTATCTTTTTTGCCGCTTGACGCCACTGGGTACGCGCTTCCTCCATGTTTGCATTCTAGCAAGCGCGACCATGAGCCTCAGGTGGTTTCTCCTAAAGTTGTATCATTGCCAGAACGTGTCTGCGCATTTGCACATGTCATCGTGTTTCGTGATACGTGCACACTGTTGCTGCAGCTGTCATGGGATGTGACCATGCGCGCTCCTTGAACAATAATTGAGTGTGGTGTAATGGGGAATGAATTTTACCCATTTTATGTGATATCGTTTACACCATTGGGGAAGGAGCAAGCTATAGCAGGCCCAGCATACCTCGCGACTCATCACCTTCCTCCTGTTTTAGTTACCTCATTCAACAGAGGGACGATGTTTGCGAATCACCAACTAAAATCCCTTGTTGGAGATGGTTATTCCACTCATGAACTGTCAAGGGACATATTCACAGCATACAAAGACATTAATCAGAATGTTTGCATCGTTTAGATATGATAGATGTGATGTATAGCGTACAATGGTACAAGAAACAATGAATGACTTGGAAAAGTTGTTTTTGGACAAAGAAGACACAACCTTTGACATGTTGTGTACTCCGTCGGAAACACTATGTGCCTTTGTTGTTTACACATTGTTCAAAGCCTTGCCTCAGTGCCCGACTCCGTCTTCACATGTAGCCTTGCTCAGTGCTGTCCTGCCGCGCGTACAAACAAATCAGGTTTGTAGGCACAAAGGGCTGAGAAATGTTTTTTGAATTGCAAACCGTGTGCTTGCGCGCCAGGCATGTTGGACAAGGAGGGCGATGCGCTATGTCTGAGTTTTGACGGGAACCTCATCTGCGTCGGGTTCAGCGGCGGGGCGGTGGTGGCGTTTGAGGTGGACTCGGGCTACTCCATGTGGAAGGCATACCACAAGGGCGCGGTGGGGTGCGCGCAAGGCCCCTAGCAGACGACTGCAGCAGTCGTTTTGTTCGTCTTGATGTTTCCATAGAGCAAGCGCCGCTGCGACGTGATGTGGGAGTCCAGGATGGATGGGCCAACTCGCTGATTCCACTCTCACCGCTGGCTCATATGGTTCATTGGTGCCATGTAGGTGCAAGGGCGATGCTATGCGCCCGGTTGTGTGATGTGTGTCCCGTCTAAACGCCGAGAAGCAGTGACAAACTGGAAAGAGTGTTGCTCAATTGCTCCCTGTAAGGAAACGTTCCTTGGCGTGCGACCTGGCCTGCAGGGAAGTGGGTGACCACAGAGCACGGTGTGTGCTGTCGATAGAGGGATGAGCTGTGTCTTTTGGGGGTGCGTCCTAGTGGCGTAGCGGTGTGGCAACACTCTTCGAGCCCACGTTCAGACGGCCCTGCCGGCTGGCCTGGACAGTAGGGCGTCGGCTTTATGCGCCGTTCGGTCGTGGTCAATCCCTGGCATGGGTATGTACAACCTCGGCCGATGATTTATCAACAGCCGTGCTGGCTGGCGGGTCATCTTCAATATGCGAGTGATCAATCGCGTTAACAACAATAAGATGACACGGTGGTGGTTTTAATGTTTTATTTTTTCCCTAGATGAAATCCAACACATCATCAGAACGAGAGGTTGAACTGGTCAATGACTGGCCACACATGTGCTTGTAGAGCATACACAAACATGTGAAAGATGCCATGTGTGAGATGGATACCTCCTGCGCTCAGTTCCGCTGCTGGACAGTGCATCGAGCATGCTTGCCCAGGAAATTGCAAATTAGCCTATGAGACGTTGAATCCGCAGCCTTTTCGCAATTTGGTCAAGCAGTTACTGTCCTTCGTGCTTCTCGGAAGTATCCTACGCGGGTATGTGTTGAGTCACAGAATGACACGGTTTGGGATACATGCACTGCATGTACATTGCATGTATCCAGACACTCCTTTGAAATTTGTGGTGGATGTGTTTGCAGGTGTGTGGCGGTGGTCCCTGGCGAGTCTCAAGTGCAGCCGCGCGTTGTTTCGGGAGGTGCGTTGAAGTGCATCCTAAATTCAGTCACCCCCTCATCTAGCCGCCAGCGTCGCCTGTGGCCGTGGTGCCGCCCCTCACATGAGCCTACGCAATCCCAATTTCGTTCAATTATATTGAATATGGTGCATCTGTGCAGGTCTCGGCTCACCGTCCAGTCGATTGTCCATGATATTCATCCAGTGTGCGCACCAGCTGGTTCAGTTTTCCTTGCTTGTGCATCCACTGCGTTGTACCGTCTTCTCCTGCTTGTGCCTGGGAGTTCAGACACTTGAAGAATTTTTGTTTCGGATCCATTGCGCAGATCCCAACGCTGTTCCCGCAGCTCTATCACAATTTGGATGCCCTGAGCCAACAGACCCTCCTGGCTGCTCTCGTCTTACAAGTTCATCACTTGTGCATTTCAAACGATGCTCCGATGTTGAGAACTTCTGGCTCTCTGCCCCCTTGGCCGATCTCGTTGCGTATGGCCGATGACCACGGTCCATTTTTGCGGGCGTGCGGTGCGTGCAGGCGCGGACCGCCGGGTGAATCTGTGGAGCCTCAAGGGCGAGCTGCTCGCAACGCAGGAGCTGGGCGGGCAGATCACGAGCCTGCAGTCGCGGCACCCGCGCGTCCTCGCCTGCGGCACCCACCGCGGGTTTGTGGAGGTGCTGCTGCTGCCTGCCCCCAAGGGCAGCCCGCCCCTCGCTCCCTCCCTCCCGGCCAGGTTGACTGAGCCAGAGCGCCTGGCGGTGCAGTACGAACAGTACTTCCAGGACCACCAGGGCGGGGCGCGGCGCGTGGCGGAGGCTCCGGAGGCGTTTGAGCGCTTCTTTGCCCCGGCGGACGACTCCGTCCCTGCAGCAGAGACGGCGGAGGCGAGCAAGAAGGCGGGCAACGGTCACGGCGACGAGGCGGTGAAGACCATGGCCAAGGGCTTGAAGGGTGAGTTGGAGGAGAGGGGGGCTGGCTCAAGGCTCGAGTCTGTGGAAGACGTGTGCAACCAAAAGGAGCTTTTGAGCCAGGGATTTTTCGTGTTGGCTGAAGAAAATTCAGTTGAACGTTCATGATTTGGCAATGGGGAGTGTGTGATCTTGTGAATGAACCGGCCAGACAGTTCCCACGGATGAGAATGCACGTTTGGCTGCAACGGTAGTGTGTTTGCGCTGGTGGTAGAACCCACAAACCTAGAGTATGTACGTGCTGCTCTACGAATTGAGAAGTGTGTCATGAGCATAGTGTATGTGTTGTACTACAGCTATTAGCGGTTCCGAGATGCCAGCGTTTTTTGCATACAGAGGTAATGGAATTCACTTCTGTGGTGCGTGGTCGCTCTTGAATCTTTACTCACATAGTTCATCTTCATCTATATTTGACCATGGCTCTTGAGGTTGGATTTGCAAGAAAGGTCTCATGGATAATCGCCATCCACCTTATCCGCTCATCTATCCATAGATTTTCCCATGTGTTTTTCCATCTAGAGAATACCAACACGAAGTCGTCGCCTCAATATTGTTTGTTTGTGCGATGGCAGGTGCATTCTCCGGCAAAGAAGGCGGGCTAGTGAGTGAGGAGGAGGAGAGGCGTAGCAAGGAGGAGGCGGCAAGGGAGAGCGCGCGGCCCAAAGACACATCGCGCCCGGACCTGGGAGACCTCCCTGGGGTGGCCAGGTGTGCCAGCCTGCCAGCCATGGAGGCTAAGAAATGCGCCAGCACCACGTGCCTTGCGCGGGCAGTGGGCAAGATGAAGTTCCTGCGGTGCGGGCGGTGCAAGCAGGCGCGCACCCCGGGGCGCGAGCGGGCGGAGTGGGCGGCGACGAGACATATGTTTGAACTCATGCGGGCACCTGTGCTGCGACAGCGTATACAATGCTTGCAACCTCTGGGGTATTTCGTTTACCAGACAACATCGCGGTAGTTTGGGTACTTGTTATGATCACTCCAGTATCGGATGTGACCCATCCCCCAGTGTTGCTGCTGATGAATGATCGGCTGCGGAAGAAACCTCCCACACCTGGAGTTGCACCCAGGAGTGTGACGTTCTACTATCTGAGTGACCCCACATGGATTGGCGAAAGGATGGCTGTAGAATAATATGTATGAAATGACTTTGTTAAATCAAAGCTTGTTGGTTTTTCAAAGCTTGTGGCTTGCAGTCCTGGAATGGGATGCATTAGCGTGGATGCATGGGCTGATCCTTTGTGAAAGGCCCAGTGCAAGTCTGTTTTCTTCAACATCAGCAGGCATTCCAATCATGCCATAATACGATTAGATCCGAACTGCTTCACAAGTTTGGTGCAGACGGGCTGCTGCTATCAAGCACCTACTACATTGTCGGCCGCAGGTGCTAGCCCAGCCGCATTCACCATGGTGTGGTCATGCTGGATGATCAACCCAGAGTGGGGTTGGCTTGCTCTTGGGTATGCAGTGCGTGAATCCTTGTGCTCTGCTTGCAGGTGTGGTATTGCAGCCTGCACTGCCAGCGCACGCACTGGAGAGACGCCCATAGTGCGCAGTGCACCAAGCCTGTCCCGCCCAAGACTGATGTGGAGCAGGCCGCAGCTCGAGGAGCACAGATTGGGTCAAGTGAGCAGCCAGTAACAACTTCGGGGAGTCCTGAACAGTTGGAATCCACACATATGGACAAGGAGAACAGTTTGCAGAACACGACAGATGTAATGAAACTTGGGCATGTAGGGAGAGCGCAAAGTTCGGAAAAGTCCAACAGGACGGACAGTGAGTCTGCTGGGACCTGCAAAGGTGCGTCCTCGGGCCTTGCAGGGTGGGTTAGTAACAGTGCTAGGAAATGTGCCAGTACTAAACCTTCACCAGTATGGCAGTATTTTCCCTAATCCAATACTATGTTCGTACTCCTTCAGTGTGCATCCCACAATCCCCTTGTTCGTGCGTCCTTGTCATGCTATTGCATTTACACGATTAGATATATTCGTGCATGTTAAAGTTGCCATGGTGTATTTGTTTTACTGCTTCAGTCTTGTAGCCTGTGCATGTTCTGCATGCTAGGAACGTGTATGATCCTTGATATTTGCATTTTGTGCCTGTGAGTACCTTGCGGGAGATTTTAATGCTAAAGACCACCAGAGGAAATCCACGGTTTCTGAAATCGAGTCGAGTGTATGTTCCAGGCGCTGCGGAGGCTTGGCTTCCAATCAGCAGTATCGGCAACTGTGAAACCCTCAAGCAGCTGGACCTTAACGGTCAAAGCTCAGAGCGCACTGTGAATTCGACCCTCACCACCTCTCATGTGGACGACTTGTTCGAACTGGACTGAGCTGGAATTACATCAATTTTACATCATCACCCCATCAACACATGGAGGAACTGGTGCTAGAATTTCTAAATGTGTATTGTGTGGAGGATCATTGATGAACACTTTTGTGCAATCCAGCAACGGTGATCGCTGTTAAGTACGTGATCTTGCTTCTCACTTTGGCATGTGCCAAAGCTGGTAATGCTTGTTGAGTGCATGCCGACAAGACCGCAGATTTCGGTCATCTTATACATGAGATATGAACTATTTCTCAAGCTGTATGTTTGCACATTTTGTGGTGACTCATCAAGAAATGCTTTGACAATTGGTGACGGACCTAGCATATCCGAGAGAGCGAGCCTGTTTTACTGTTCCGCCCTACCATGCCATGTTACCATGCAAGCTACTCCATACCCGTCCGACCATGTTCTCTTACAACCAGTTCACATACGGGATTTAAGTTCCGTATCAAATTCCTTGGTGTATTTTGTGTTTGAAAAAGACCATGCAAAATATGATAGTAATGAAGATGATAATGTTGACGATTTTCATAATCCTGACAACACTATTCGCGATGATCATCTGGGTAATATTGATGATGATCAGGAGAATCGAGTTAATGATGCATGTATGAATAATAACAATGATTCCACGGACTGCGGTGGTTGGTTCGCGGAGGGTTCATGCCCTCCCTAGCCGCGGGCGTCAACCCTACCTCCCCTATCCTATTTTCAACCAGGAGCTTTCACACCGGGAGACACATCCATGCACGCACGCCTTATGCAACCCCATCCTGTGATTACCGATGACATTAATGCCGCGACCATGACTGGTCGCCCACTGGGCAGGGCGTCGGCTTCATATACGGCAAGACTCCGTGAGGGCCCCGACATGGGTAAATACGGCCTCGGCCAATCATACATCATGGTCGATGCTGGCCGGCGGGTCATCGTGGATTGGCGATCATACCACCCGCCTGAGCAGCTACAATGACATCGTGGTGATTCACAAGAGAAACAATGCCAAAACGCTACAAATTGTATTCCATCTCGACCCCTCGGATGGTTGCAGCCAAAGCGAAGTGGGGTCGCGGCCGGTTTCACATCCACGCACTCTTCCTCTCCGGGTATGAAGCCGGTTCCGTAATGTGTCGGTTACGTGACGCGCTGCTGCCTGGACCTGTAATACCTGTGTCAGAGGAAACAGGGAAAGGATCATGGAGGAAGGGACTTACTGGCAACGCGTACGACGGGTCGCGTGCCAACTGGACATGCGCACACTGTTCACAACAGACGACGAACTTTGTCGCGCCCGCTCGGTGCGTGTCTAAACATACGCAAAAGCGCTGATTGTTTTTTGAGTTGTGAACGATGATATTTACCAGTGGTTTCATTGAGCAATTTTCGTGTTGAGAAAGCCAGAAATGCTTCATGAAGGAAGATTTCGCTTATTTTGGAAGCACCTTTTTGTACTTGTGAGGCAGCAGATTTGCTTCGCACAGGTGCTACGCGAATATGAAAATGGTTGCCGTTCAGTGGGTGAGGAAGAGCTTTCCAATGCGCGCCGCCTTTCTGATGTTTGCTTTCATCCCGATACCGGCGAGAAGGTTCGGCCTGCGTTTGTTTGTGTGTTGTGTGTGTGTTTTCCAACAATCTGGATGCCCCACTGAAGGTTCGAAAATGAAATCATTCGAGGAGTACTTACACTGCAATCATTTCAAGGGACATTTATTCAAACTCATTTTTGTGGGTATCCACCTCTTGCAAGCATTTGGAAGATTTGGATTTTCGCATCATGTGTGTGCGTTAGCTGTGAAAGGGTTGGGGAGTTGGTTGCTTGCTCATCAGATCTTCTTGCCACTAAGAATGTCGTGCATTGTCCCAGTGAATATGGTAAGTTCCACATCCAGAAAAATAGGTAGGGATTCGTAGTGTATATTTAGGCGTGAATCATATAGCAAATTCAGCACAATTTGCTTTATTTGACAAATTGATCAAAGATGACCTGTTGTGTATCTCACTATACACATTTCAGGCAATCTGATAATGTGATGCGCATTGGTACCGATTCAATGGACAAAATATGTTGAAGAACTGAGACTGGAAATCTAAGCATTCCAGCATTTGGTAAACAGAAAAAATATTTTGTTGTGGAATTTCCCATTCTGATGATGGAGCACGTTTTGTTTTGCAGGTGATGGATTCACTGATGCTATCTGCAAAGACACCGCTTGGACATGTTGCAGCACAGGCAATGTTCCCTACGTTTCGCTTCAAAGACTGGAATCTTCTGTTGTATGCATATGATGGCCCATGAGGCGGTTTGTTTTTCAATCATTGTATCCACATCCTCCATGATGTTGTAAAGTGAACCTCCAATGTAGCATGCATCGAACATTGAAAGTTTCCCTAGTCCATTGTGTGGAAACATTTTGTAATGAAATTTGTTGCGTACATGCTTCACTAACCACTTTTGGAAAACCATTCTTCTGGTGTGATACCGTTGTTGATGCAATCCCAAACAGAACTGGCATGCTTGTTCGATTTTGAGAATATCCGGACGGCTGTTCTGCTGTTTTTCAGTGGACAAATCAAACTTACAATGCGCTTCACTACTGGGCGAATCGCAACGCCACCAACGAGGAGCCAGTGCAGCGAGTGCGGCATTTTACACAACCACATGAGTAGATGATTGTACAGTCTTCGCAATGCTGTCAATTGGCATGCCTTGCGCGCGTGTAGACATACACATTTTGAGCATATGATGATGTGTTTGAGATCATTTTTGTGATTGGCTATGATGTGATGAAATTCGATCTTCCAAGCATTGTTTCAAGCTATTCTTTTATCATTCCGATTGATGGTCATCTCAGCTGATTCCCAATAATTTTGGATCATGCCATCAGGCTGTATGCAGGTTTCGTGTATGCAATTAAGTGCTAGCACTTTCACCAACACGTATATCACAATTCGACTTGCTCAGCATTCGCATGCCGGGATCGAAACTTTTGCTTTTTTCTTAGTGTTAGACTCATTGTGTCTTGTCTGGCGCTTTGCCTGCAGGTGATGCAAGCGTACTTGGGAGCCACTGCTGCTGCCACTGCAGCTGCGGTGTGTGTGCAGACGAGTCACATGGTTGCAACAGACGATGTTGATTGCGACACAATGGAATTCGGCGAGAAAGCGTGATGCAATGCTTTGTACTAATCATCCGCACTGTACTTTGAA
>NHOP01001087.1:0-11796 GCA_018697155.1 Pyramimonas parkeae | reverse complement strand
GGACTGCTTTGGTGAACTGTTTACTTTCACTCCCTGCTCACAGGACTCGATTCAACTGTTACGGTCATGGCTCCGACTGCTGGAACCCTCGTGCACCCCAAGTCACACCGGCTACAATGGGATTGCGCATGCGCTTTAAAACAATTTCGGCCTTGTAGGTGAGCCTGCCATGGGTGTTACTGATTTCTCCTAGCAGATCCCCGCATCGTTCGCCAAGAATCTTGTGAATTTGAAGTGTGGTTGTAAAGAACACGTTACGGCGACTGTTGCCATGGTCGCACACCTACAGCTCGAGCCTCTGCCCCCGCAACTGACAGTGCCGGACACGCGCCTGAAAGCTTGCAAACACACCATCCACGGTGCTGTCGTTTGAATTCAGCCCAAACCAGCACTTGCAGGATGTCTTGACGGACTCCTTGAAATGCGTTGATGTGTTCGATTTGGTGGAGTGTGGACAACAGAATCGACTCTGAGCTAGAGCAAAGTGGGGAGCGCCTGTCCCAACAAAGCGCTACCTTTACTCATACATCAGCTCAAGAATGAGATTATCGAACCTGAGCCTGGCCTAGCTCCTGACAAGCGGGCTCACTTGCGCACCGACAGGACTCCATGGCGCGGCCGGTGTGGTTTGTGGAGACCGTGGTGGGAGGGAAGGAGGTACACTCGGGCTCCCTGCTTTGGTGCCGCAGGGTGGGATCGGCCGGCCCGATCTCTCCTGATAGCAACAAGCGCAGGGAAGGAAGCACACATCCTGCTGCGAGCGTGGTGGTGGTTCAATCTACGCACCGCCATCAGGACACACCTCCGGAGCTAGTGAGCCCCCGTCACCACCAACGTAAAGATCACAGCCTCCAGAGCAAGCCCGGTTATTGCCTGCTCGCACGCTTTCTGGAATTCCCAATCCGCAAAGCGTGCGAACAGGTCATTTCGCTCAGCGTGGTTGGGCTGTGTATCAGCGCCTCTATGGCACCGTGTTTTCCGAGAGTGTCCGCATGCTTGGGGTTGTTTTGTTTTGCTGGGTTTGCGATGCTCCGCTTCTGAGCAAATATCGTTGCCAATTCTGGACACTGGCGGGCATAGATGGTAGGGGGTGTACGGTGCGTGCTCAAAGTTGAGGTACATTTGAATCCCAACCTTACTCGGCGTGACTCCCCAACCCCTCTTCTCTCGCTTTGCTGCTCTTCTTGGCAGGACAGTTTGGTGCCCCAAGTTTGCACGCTATTGGATGATGAGGTCACAATGGAGAGCATTGTTGTGGCGGCTCTGGAGGCTTCCACTCAAGCTACGATCGAGCAGGACAAGGTGCGCCCCTACCGCGCTCGCGATGCGCACGCCCGTGCAGATGCATGTGTTGATGCATTCACTTGTACACGCAACGGTGCGGTGCCCTGTTTAGTTCATGGATTTCACTGGCATGTGTTTTCTTTCTTATGTCTGCGTTTGCATGATGGCGTGGCCTGTTAGGGTGTCATGCACTGGTACATTGTGCGGTTGGTCACTGTCGAGATCCTGCATTCTGAAGAAGCCGACCAGGGATGTGGAATAAGTGATGCTGAATTTTGTTTTTATCTGAGTCCGAGTCCTGCTTCGGATGTCTCGTAAATGCTAAGGTTTATATTATTCCTCGCTTGATTGTTTCACACGGCCAGGGAACAAGTGTCCCCTGGCGCAGTCTGCATCACTGCACATTTAGTTTGCTTCGAGAATTTGGTTGCTTGCTGGATTGTACAAAAAATCAAGGGTTGCAAAGCGCATGTCATCAAGTTTGCCTATACTACTTTGGGTTGCAATGCTTTTTTCTGTGCAATCTCACCCTTTTCCAGTTCAGGGAGGAGGCGCAAGGACAATCACTGCCCATATCCATATGATTTTCCGGGATGCTAATGCATTGCAGGGAAGAATTGTGAAGATTTGCACAAAACCTTGGCTCGTTTCCTCAGATTCAACCGATGTGCTGACTTTTGTGTGCTCTGTTGATGCCACCATCGCCTCCTGGACTGGCACCTAGCTGTTCATGTCCATAATTCCTCAAGAGAAGGTGTGAAGCAGGATGCACTCTCAGCGTGAACAAAGCCTTAAGTATGCCTTTGTGTCCCTGTCAGTGTTTCGTTTTTGAATGCTTGTTGATTTGTTGGTGTTGTTTGGGCTGCTGAACAAAGCCAGGCCACCGAGCTGATGCTGGATGGGCGCCCGCTTCTTCACACCCACTCGCAGCTGCACGCGCTCCTCAAGTCGCACAACGTTGTTGTGGTCGGAGTCTTCCCTGCCGGCTTCCATGAAAAGGAAATGGTGCTTTATCGCGAGGCGTGCAAGGTGGTACTTCAGCCCGCTGAGCTTGCAGTTCTTTGATGATTTTTTTTCAAATGATCACCTGATCAACTTGTTGGTCAACAACTTGTTACGTTGATGGGGCTGAGGTGACAGGTGACGTTGCTTTTGGAAGTAGCTGTTATTTCTTATGTTGAACTCCCGTGCGTGTCGATGTATTGATTTGATATACTGGGACTAAGAAGGTGTTTGAATCATTGCAAGGATTGGAACGGGTAAGCACGTTCTGGATCATTCGTTGATGACAACAAACACCGGTGGATTCAGGAACAGTGCGTTTTTGTAGGTGCGAGGTTTTGCATAGGTGTTGAAATGGGCGGGGAGAATCGTCACGCGCAGCTGTTAGGGTCCTCTTGGGTGATGACGTCCACCAGTGGCGCGGCGGCGGGTTGTGGTCCTTGGGCAGGCGCTGACTGCTGAGGCGCTGAGCGATGGCGCCAACGCTCGCTCGCTCGCTTGCTCAGCGACGCGCGATGCCCGCCTTGTCAGCTCCTTGCATTCTCAACCTGGCTCATCTACCGCGGAAGTGCTGGTGTATAGTGACAGTCAGGTGAATACCACAACCTCAAGGATTGGCGAATTTGTGATTTTTATGTTGTGTGACTTCGTGTTGGTATGAACACTGTTTTCAGAAACTGACTTGAAACATGGAAGGACAACTCTATACTACAGTTGAAATGGTTAACCAGGAACTACCAGGAACTGCACGTTGATTGTACACTTTATCAGGACAACAAGTACGCTTTATTGAATTACAGAATTCTGATTCTTGATCCGCACAGAAACCGTATATTTACATTTATTTGTGACTTTGGAACGAGTGCGCTTTGCTGGGAGCGCGCCAGGTGCTTGCAAGGTCGCGGTTGGACCCGTTTTCACCCATCAAATTGTGGCTTCTGAGCCTCGGCCTCCAGAATGTGCATGAGGTTAGCAACTCCCCGCCCTTTCCAAAGCCATTGGGACATCAGCCACACAACCAACCGCAAAGTACCGCTCATTTTGCAGTTGGGATCGTGCCTGCGATTGCCGCCAATGCAATGCATGAATTGCACATGCGCAAATGCAGAAGCTTCTGTTTTGCTTTTTGTGTCTTGTATTCGTCATGTAACCGTACTGTATTTCTGTACCTGGAAAGTTGTATGCTTCGCTTGGGTGATATTGCAAGTATGCTGCTCTCACAGCATTCGCTGCCATATGTTAATACAAGGTTCGTTATACAGCATGGGACAGAATACATTGGCAAGATCTTGCACAGAGCCAGCTTTGTCCTGCCCCAGATTGCCTTGGATGCAACGTTTAGGGTGCACCAACATTTCTTTGTGCACCAGGACTGTTGATGATTTCCCGGCTGAGGCGTTCTTCACTCACACTGGTGCTCGATCTGGCCAACCTAGGAAGCGAATACGGCTCGATTAGCTACCAACCTTCCGAAATCTGGGCGTGTGGCTTGACGCGCGCGTCTGCTCCTTGTCCATGTTAGTGTTGCACACGCGTGTGTTGTTGATGCTGACCAACTCCTTGTTGCAGGTGACGCTGCGTGTGCTGGAGGCCAGCTTGCTCCGCAGCGCGGCGACGCTCTACCTGCCGCACCGCAGCACAAATCTCCGCGGCCTCGATGGCTGCTGGAACAACACCTCCCCCGGCCTCGAGTACACCAAGACCCACCTTCTGCACAAGCTCGCTCAGCGCGTGGCGGACGTCTCCTTCGCGTACTACAACCCACGATGCATGCCCTTGCTCCACGACGCGCTGGGACTGAATGTGAACGAAACCAAGGTAGGCTCGCCGTTGCTGTCCGAGGCACACTCGTCCTCTGAGCGAACAGGCAAAGTTGACTTCCTCTGGTTTGAATTCACCTCTTGGTGGTGTACAGATGCGTTACTGCGATGGGTCATGTCTCTGCTGCACGCCGCAGGCAATTTTGCGAGACGCTCGCAACGGCACATCCAACCTCCGGTACTTTGAAGTTCAGCTGGAGAACGTCTTTCTGTTGCCGTTTGCGCAGCAGCTCAAATCAGTGTTGAGGACCGGTCAGCCCTCCGTCTTTTTGGCTGTAGCCAAGCAGCTGGAAACGGCCACGGTGCGCGCTCGGAGGCGAGACCAAGCGCTCCGAGCTTTGCCAACAGGTGAGCATCGTATAGAAAGGGCTGGGCGAGCGATTTGGAAGGTGGGAGATTAACCTCTGGGGTGAACATCCTAGCACAATGATGTCGTGTGGCGTGGAAGTGCACAGTTTGTTGCTTGATTTGATTCAGAGTCAGGAGGACCGAGAGATCAACTATCGATACACGCACCTCTTGAGGCTTACCATGACTTGCATGCACATTGTGTTGATTAGCGAGGGGTTAGCAATACGTATGGGTTGGTGTTCTGTTGTATTGTTCAACATAGGATATATTGCACCCTAGCACCCTCATGCTGTTTCGGTGCGGGTCTGCTTCCATAGGTTAAGGCTTTGGGATGTGAGTTTTCAGTACATCTGAAAGCTAAGTATGTAAAGCATAAAAGCTTTTCTCAATCATCGGCACGTGATCACTTCTGCCCATGTAGAAAGTATGCATGCATGGTTGTGTTTTCATTTTTTCTCCTTCAAGAAAGATGGTGGAGGCCGTTTACACATGCATGCTTCTGGTGTGGCTGGCGACGCAATGGGGCAAGCAGAGGAATTGCTGGAAGCGCGCTTTGTTCCCGAAGAGCATGTGGTGTCTTTGAAGACTGATTCTTTTGTCTCGGCTGTTCTGGCCACTCACAAGGATGTGGTTGTCTTACTACATGGGTGGGACAAGCCAAGCCACATCACAAGAGCGAGCTACCACAAGGCTGCGCGAGAAATGGCGGGCATTGGTACTTTGGATTTCACAGAGATGGATATTTCCATAGAGGTTATGCCTTCTGAAACTCTTGAGGCAATTCAAAGCCTGCCCGTTATTCTTCTTTACCCAAGCCTTCACAAAACAGATCCAGCAGTGCTTGCAGAGAAATCACCGAAAGCCGAGTCAATTTTGGAATTTATTCATGCAAACCGGCACTTTGCCGACCATTCACTTCCAAAAGAACATTGCGCAAGTGACATGATGAAGACTGATGGCAACACAGACGATTCAGGTTTGAATCTGTTTCGCGAATCAATACGCCAGGCCTTTGAAAGCGACGCAGAGGTCCGTTCTCCAGCAATTGCCAAGTAAATTGTCACGAGAGTGCCTCACGAAGATATTCACTCAGATGATGATCAACGCTTGACCATCGGAGCAGCAAGATGCTGGGATATTTTGCTCCTCTGATGAAAGTCGGAGCTGTACTCATGACAACGACAGATAGAAGGCGCTGGAAATATGAATGAGCAGATTGCATTACTGACAAGACCCCGGATATGGGTCATGAGTGAAGAAAGCAGTCTTTCGGGTATCAGTTTTTGTTAATACAATTTGATATATTGGAACTTCAGTTTCCTCCGGATACAACACGGGTCGTGATAATTTTGACCGTTTGTATTTTGGGCTTTGTAGAAACGTTTTGCCAGAGCATCCATCAAAAACTGAAAAGGGTAGTATCGACAACAGTTGGTGTCGCCGATACTGCACTTCTGATTATTTACATATACACAGTCAATATAGGTAGTGTGGAAAACCTTGACTGTACACCTGAATCACGTCCCTTTTCAGGTATAATGTGTGCCAAAAAATTGAGAAATGGGTACGCTATATTTGCGTAGCATACACATTTCTCATCTAACAGATTTGTATTGTTCTCCACATCCGCAGCGCGTACATCATGCAGTTCTGCAGGTCTATGTGGTTCATACATGTGGCTTAATTTGTCGCGCATGTTCACAGCGACGTCTTCAGCGTTACATGTACACATTGTATTTTTTTTTGCAGAAACCCTGATTTTGTTTTTCCATTCTTCCCACTATTACACAGATGTGTCAACGGCATCTGTGTAACTGAAGGCATTCTCCAAGCATCTGCTCTTCCGATCACTTTCCAATCACAATGCGGGACAGAATATGGTGTAGACCAAGAGGCACGCCTCCTTGGATCCGCGTGGCATGATGGAATGTGTGGTTCTTAACACGTGCATGAGCGGACATGGATTTCCACCAAGTGACGATGCCTGTTCATCTACACACGTCATGATCGCGACAGAATGGTCTGCACAGCTTTGGGCACCGGTAGAATACAATCAATTGTATTGACTGCGGTTCGGAAACGTGTTCACCACAAGATTTGAATACTGGTCCACAAGCTCTTGTAGATGATACATGGCAAAGCCTTATTTTGGCATAGTAAATTTGAGACCCGTTGTCTTGCAGCTAGACGCCCAAATGTTTTACTCCCCCTCCCTTTGTTTCCCCTTAAATCAATTGTGAGCTTGTACTGATAGATAATTCACGAGCATGACCATACTCGTCCAGACCCAATCATCAATGTGAATGCTTGTCAACAAACACCCAACAGGGCATGATTTGTGATGTGGGATACGCCGACTGGGCTGGTAAAATGTGAAATAGCTTTGTGTGATCCTTGTGTCGTACATAAGCGCAGCGCAACTGTGGCAGGGATGATGTTATTGTATGGCTCTTCAACACCGATTGTCCGACACATGATTGCGTTATACCGTAGCATTCTGTAGAGTTCATTTTCGGTCAATGGTGTCCATAGATTCAATAGTTGCTATGAGAAATCACAAAATGCGTTGACCATCTCAGCACTGGTCTATTTCGCCAAACTCGAATCCAATCCTAGCAACGAAGGGGTAGGGACACAACGAAGGTGTTGGAGCCAATGTTCACGTCGTGCGCATGCCATCGAGATCCTGAAGGCCCATGTAGAGTTGAGCGAAATTATGTTTGCGCAAGAATCTTTTTACAAATTTGTGTGGGTATATTCACTTGTGCCCGACGGCAGCATACGTCGATTGGCAGTATTGTTTTAAGTTATGCGCGTGTGATATGTGGTCAGGGACGGATCGTCACAACAAACGTCATGTTGACAATTCCGTTCATGTTCGATACAACAATCATCCTTTGCAGAACAAGGTATTTCATACGAAACCCCGATGGCGATGGCGGCTCTTTTAAACTGCAAGTGGGTGCACCAAACCGTACCACTGGAGAAAAGGAAATGACTAGGTAATCGGATTCAGACAAAAAGAATGTGCTTTTGCAAGCGAAACCTTGTCAAGAGTGACTATACAACAGTGCCTTTTCGAGTCGATCACACAAACTTAACGGTACACAATGGTTTGGGTCACCGCGCCGGCGGCGGTGTCATTCATTTAATGCTTATTCATCAAGAGAGTGATATAGTGAAATTCCCGAAGTTTATTAAAGTTCCAGAATTCGTTCTGTTAGCATTTGCAGATCCTTTTCGTCGAGTTGATTAGCAACACATGCGGACGGTGCATTCCCAACCATCGTACCAAGATTCATCACCAATAGCGCCAAGATGCCAAGCCTAGTATCATGCAAAGCCGATTGCATCATACTAGGCATACTAGGGCTCCAAACAACCTGCCATCCGGCGGCGCATCACTGCTGTCCTACACACATCGTGGTCACTTCAAGATCCCTGGGAACATCATTCTAGTTGCTTGTCAGGCGCTGAATAGGTGGGGGAGACTGGTTTCGTATCTTGGGCTGCGTTTTCAGCAAGGAATCATCAGCAACGGCAATTTTTGGAACAGAGTGCTGCGCAAAATCCACGTCGAATGCATTCACGAAAATTTCTAGTAAGACGTGATCATGCTCAATGTCTGGCTGCCAAGCCCGCATTAAAACTCCATTTCGTCTTGCAACAGCGTCATATGCATGGCCGATCTCCCCAAATTGATATAGTACTACAGGGAAATCACAACTAGTAACTTAGCATTGGTCGATATACATCAAAGGGATAGCATAGCGATCGATCTCATGAGTCAATATATCAATGACAAACTTTACAGCCGCTAGTGTTAAAGGCGTCTAGGAAGACTATTCCAGCACCTTGAGTATATGCAAGCACACCTCTGCGGTCGTTATGACATTTACCTGATACGGTGCATCACAGGCCATGAAGTCGGTTCGCGTTCCCCTGCGCATTGCAGATTGGTGTTTTATTGTTTGAATGCGCGTGCTACGACGTGAACACTGCTCGGTAAACACTTGCAGGCTAGAAGATCACTTGCTACAATTACGTGATGTTACAACGCAAGAATGACTGCGAATAGACGGCTGGCATACAACCCAGAGAAAGATCGTGGCGGGCAAGTACACATGGTAACGCTAACACCGGTTGCAGAACAGTATTCAGCCGCGATGCTGAAGCACGCAACAAATGCGCCGCCGACGCTGCCGCTTGATCCGTCAGAAGATGGGAATGTATTGATAAGCCATATGACTAGGGCTGAACATCGGTTTTCTAGCGGGATTGCACCAATGCAGGGACAGCCATACGGCAGAAGCCGTGGAATAGGGCATGGCGATTTTCATGCGCACTACTTTGCACAATTAGGCAAAACGAATCATGATGCGATACGGGGAGTATGCTCTTGTCCTCACTGAAATTAAGGATGAGGCAATTACGGATGCGACCGGTGACAGATATGCTGTTGTTGATAAACGGCCGCCTACAGTAGTGTTTTCTGAAAATGGAAGAACATGTTGTCACGTGTCTTGTCATTAGTGATTCGATCCCGTGATCGTAGAGCTTTGGTGCATCGGTACAAATGAAGCGATGCCAGACGTGCTGCGTATATTCATGTGTTGCGTGTGTTGGAGACTGAGATATACGGCAGTGCAGGCTTGTCCATTTGTATCAAAAATATCAGATACCGGGCAAACAGCACCCATGATAATTTTTCAATGATATGCGATCCAACTAGATGCACTTCAATCGAATATCTCCAATCGAGCCCATATCTACTATGGTAGTGTCGTATACTGCAGTGTGTGCAATCAGAGAGTCCGTTCTATATCCCCTTTATGATGTTACAACGAGACCTTAAGGACGTTAACATTGACGAACTTGCAAAACGTGTCATGGACTATTCTTGCGAACATGTGTATATTGTGGAGGATGCACAGAAATAGAGACTTATCGTTCTTGCTGCCTCTGAAATTTCAAGAGCCCTGAAGTTGCTCTACAGTGGCGACCAACGATCACCCATATCCAGTATGTCCCAGTGGCTCTATGTACCACATGTTCAAGAACCGCCTAGTGTTGGCTGAGACAATACGTGCAGCGTACGCTTATGAATATGGTCAAATTGACCCCATTTGGAATCCCGACAATCAATGGAGGATATGCGGCTAACAAAGCACAGCTCGCGACCTCGTGTCGAACACAAAGGTGACTGATCATGCAAATGTCGAGGTGGCTCATCTGGAAATGGCCAGGGATCCTCAGCCATGGCGTCGGTGCCACGGCGATCCACGGCACCAAGAAATGTGCCACGCAATGAGGTACACAGACCACCGAGAAGACATCTACCTCCTGACTACCGAAAGGATTCTCAAGACACCAAAAGTGCAGCCAATATTTATTGAGAAACGGCAGACAAGAAGAACATGGACATATTCTCATAGCTCGATCGACTTGTGAACCAAACTTGCGACATACGCAAATGGAATATGGAGTCTTCATGCACCCGACAGTCACAGTACGAGATTGGTTTTGAATATATACAAATTAGTGTGCAGGGAAAATCACGAACTGACTTATGTGTAAAGGGCATTACAGCATTTCGCAATACTGCAAATCGAAAAACATTGCAAGCGACAAAAGCTTGTGTGTAAAAAGACAAACGTACTGGTTTGTTTTCTCTGGTCGTGGCTAGAAGGCGATTGCGATGTTGGTAACGCCGCTCTTGTCTGTAATAGGAGCTGCGGTTGTGCTGCATTTAAAACGCAGCACAACCGCAGCTCCTATTACGGGAGGTCTGTTTGTTGATGATGAGAAAACGCTGCATATGGACTCCGGAGCTTCGAAGCATTTCATTTATGATGTCAGCATGTTTACATCGTGGGATGCTCAGGTGCACCACTGTACGTTCGACGCAGTAAGCAGCACCACGATTACTTCGAAAGCTGTGGGTACTGTAAAGTTTGACGCCCTTCATATTGCAGGCAAACAACGTGTTGTAGGTTTGGAAACAGCTAATTATGTTCCGCATCAGCCGCACAATTTGATATCCGTTTACCAACTTACGAGAGGTCAACACGGCCAAATGGGAATCTCCGCACTTCAAAAATTGCTTGTGGACGCGCCACGACGACACGCAGTTTGTGGTTGGATTCGCCAATCAAGATGTCTTGTGGAATGTTACTCCGTTGTCAGCAAATGGGGTAACCACAATTGATGGTCCGGTAGTGCAAACATCGCTGGCAGTCGCGAGGTCAAAAATGCACCCAAGATGACGACAAACCGAAAATTGGGCGTCGGTCACATGCGGGCTCTAAATTGAACGTTTTCTGATGCCATACCCCCTTCTGCGAATACAAATTCATGTCAAAACACGGCTTACCTGGTTATATCTTGAAAATTTTCGAACACCGTGCATCGAATGATGATAGGTAATGTGTACGATCGGAATGTGATGACGTGGTAGAATGTTGTATGTCGATCTTTTCATGGATGATAAAGTGTCATGGCAATAGGTATCGGCTCCTATGTAGGCATATGTAGTATATATGGATATGACAATGCCATCACTATGGTAACTATTATTCTGTGACTCGGTCGATACCAAGAGCATATAAACCGGGGATCGTCCGGCACAGCACTCGATTATTGTTCCAATCCATTGTAGCCCACCTGCCCCCCGTATGGGGGGCGCGAGACGTCTTTCATAGGTTATGGTCCCTTTCTGCGCTATGCGCGGGCTGTCCAGCCTGTGCAACCCGCGCGTCGCTGTGCAGTATCTGAAGAGTATGTCGAACTTGTTCAGCGGTTTCGCACTTGGGGGATGCTTGTTTTTTATTTTGGAGTTTCCGGGTCGGCCTAGACCGGGGGGAGCCCCGCACAATCCTAATCTTTGTGCGAGGACTGTAGCTTTACACTGCGGAAGGCGCGGCAGCCTATTTTGGTTGCGTGTTTTAAACAAGTTATCGAAGTTATCGAAATAAGTTATCGAAGTCTCGTTTTCTTCAGCTTTCAGAACATATGAGGAAGTTATTTTCCGCGAATCTTTTTTATGGCGGCGCTAAAGTTGGCGCCCGCTAATCTTGTCATAATAATGGTCGATAGCTATTGTGTAGCCAGATGTAATATTTGTGAACCCGACAATATCATCACTCCAGTATTACTCTATCCATGACATCGGGTAACCCCTAGTATATAAGCAGGGACCCGATTGTCACAGTACTCGATCATTTTGATATTCCAACTTATCCCACCTTCCCCCCGTATGGGGGGCGCTAGACTTATCGAGAGGTCATGGGCCTTTTCTGCGCTATGTACGGACCGTGCCGCCAGCCCATCCCGTACGATG
>NHOP01001086.1:0-11803 GCA_018697155.1 Pyramimonas parkeae | reverse complement strand
TATGTACCTGAATTGTGCCATATCGATGATCGCAAAGCCATGAAGAGAAAAAGGTAAGGCGTGATTTTCCTGGAAATCATTCGAGAGCAGTGCAAGTTATTCACTAGTAGTGGGGTTCGAGGATGAGCAGCTTTTTCCACCGCAAGTGAAGCTAGAACAGGGATGTTTGGTATGAGAAAGTGAGAGACCTGCGAATTCATGAACCCTTCCTTTTTGCATGTCTTCACTTGCGAAACCAAATGAAGACGCGCAACCGGTATCCTGCTCCTTTAGGTGTGCTGACGTACCTGATGAGTATCGTGACTGCAGAACTGGATGTACTTTTCAGTGCCTGGGCAAGTTGCGATCATGCACATATTTCAAAGTTGACGTTTGCGCTTCATGTTTTGGATGGGTGGTGCTGCAGATGACTTTTAACAAAGGTGAGAAGGACTCGGTGAGGACTCTGATCCGCGAGATTTATGACATCACAGGCGAGGTGGCCAAAGGCGGAGTGATTGACCGCAGAGACTTGAAACAGCGCACCATATTCCAGAGCCTTATGAACAAGAAAGGCAGCGAAGCGGTGGACACTTCAGCCACCGAAAGAAAAGTGGTGTCCGAGTTTGCAAGGGAGAGTCTCTCGCGCAGCCCAGTGCGGGACCGCAAGGGAGCCAAGGCGGGCGTCAAGCGGCGCAACGGAGTGACTTCCGACAACATCCTGTACTACTCGTCCAATACGCCTTCAAGCAGTTTGGTCAGTGCGGATACGTTACTTTCCTATTCTGGCAATCGGATTCTTCGTCGATGTTGAATTGTAGATCTATTTGGTGGATCTTGTCTGTTCCTGTGAAGTGTTTCAAACGTGCCTGATTGTGGACCTGGTGTGAAATGATCAGAACTCTCATCTGATAATTTTGCGATTGGTGAAACGTGAACTCTTGATCCTTCATGCGCTGTACAAATAAGAGTAATGCATGATGATCATTGCCTGTTTTTGGTAAATTATTTCATAAGTTGACTGCATACACAAGTTTCAGTATAACTGTAAGGCCAGTTGTTGTCGGATGTTTATTTTCGATTGGACGCAAATGAACTGTGGGCACAGGTGATCAAGAACCCAGGAGAGTCTGTTAGCATTCTGCAAGGCGTGGTAGGCATGGGCAACTTTTTCTTTGTGTGCCGCCAAATGCGATCACTCATTGCGCTTTACAAGACCTCGGCACACCGTATCATGGTGTGTGGTTTCTCCCATTCAAGACGAGCCTGAGATAGGCTGGTGTGGGGACGACTATGAGAGTTTGACCAGATTGTTTGTACAAAGCTGAGCAAACGTGCCATGGACATCTACGGTCAAAGCTAAGCAAACGTGCCATGGTCATCTACGGTCCAAGCGTCTGTTCTGATATGTCACGGTGTCCCTTCGGAAAGGTCCGGCTTCCTGGCTACAGGCTCTTCCGGCAACCATTTTTGGGGCTGAAGTGTACCACGTTCGTCGATCCACTCACAGCCAGCGTATCCTCGAGAGCGGGTGGGGTTTATGTATGAGTCCGGACATCTGTAGCAACATGATTGTCTCTTGTCAAACCATGCACCATATTCGGAATGTGTGATTGAGTTTGCGCGTATAGTTCCCCAGTCAACAGCGCAATATGGGTACGTATGTTGCAGATGTGATTTTTGCGATTCAACTCGTGCATACGCATCAACTAGGGTTCCGCTCGACCCGAAATCTGGTTTGCAAACATTTGTCCTTTGATCCCGGATCCGCATGCGCCACCATTTGGTGTGTATAACAAGTGTCAATTTTCGCAGTTCACGATTTACTAGAGAGGAACTGGTTTCCAGAAGTGCTGTTCCTGCATGTGTTGCCACAAAGTGAATGTGGCTAGCATGGTAGTGTGGGTTTGGTGCACCTTGACAAGCAAACAAAGGGTACACTTAACTGGCCAAACTTGGTGCTGTACAAGTTTCTGGCGTCATCCTCTTAGCTGAATATTGCCTGCAGGCATACTTGTTATAACATCTGGTGTCTTGCATCCTACCAGACAGCAGTCCTGCTCTTCAGGCGTTTGCTAGACCCCCACAACTTTGCGAGAGTCTTGCGGCTGCTTCCTGACAACGAGCAGGTACCTGCAGGCATTGTTGCGCATAAGTATCTCTACTTTGCACATTCAATTGCTTCTGCCACAAGATGTACAAAGCAACTGAAGCATGGCTTTTCCATGTGAATTAGAACCTGAGGAGATTGAGATGCCGTCGTGTTTTGGCAATTTCGTAACATGATTGTATGTGACGGCAGTGGGGCCGTTGAATATTTTGGTTTTAATTTGAAGGTGCATGCTCATTCTTGAAATTTTCCAGGCAGAGATAGGTAAGCGGCTTGGTTACATCAATATCTTCCATCCAGCTGAGCCTGGAATGTACTATCTGTTGGACCTTAAGCACTCAAAAGACCGCGAAGTTGCGTACAAGCTGTACAAGATGGCGTGGGCTGACGACGAGAATCACAAGAATATGCTCAATCTCACTGTCGACGGCCGTCCCAAAAACATTACCGAGGATGAAAAACTGTGGCTTGCAATGTGCGGGATGGTGGAGTTTGGGAAAGAACCCAGGGCTGTCGTAAGCCTGACCTATTGGCAACCATATAGCAGGTGAGAATTGTCAACGATTGCAACTATTGCAGTATGTTCTGTTGAATGTAGGTTCTCACCAACAAAAGTGTTTTGGGTGTATGTTATATTTCACCTTGAAACTTCTGTGGGTGTTCTTGAGAGGTGTTAGAATGTGGGTGGTGTTTATGCCAACACTAGGTGTTGCTGCTGTGCTTCATGCATGTTGGGTATATATTTTGACCAATGAGTAATAGTTTAGAGCATTGAATGTATGTGAATTCTTCCACCTGCATGAAACGTACCATTGCAGCATCTTTGCCTCGGATGAATTTCGAAGATGTGCGTGTATAGCGTGCGGAAAAGTAAATGCTGGCTTAAAGCTTCATGGCCATGGTACCATGGCACGTTTAAATCTTGATTATTAGATCCTCTCTGTCCATCATACCGGTATTTTTTTTTTCTTGGATGTTATTGTTTCGCAGGGAATCCGCAGCACTCACCATTCAAATTTGGTGGAGGATGATGTCTGCGCATTTGAAGATCTTGAGAGCTGTCCGAATGCAAGACAAGTTCAAGAAAATTGCTGGCATGGCCCACACTCTCAAGGGAGATGGTGACGAAATTGGAGAAAATGCATAGACATGTTTACTCAAATGAATATTAAGATTTATGTTATGTCGTTAATGTGCTATAATGATTTCCCAGTTCAGCGTCTGGGAGTGTCAGCTCATGAGGTGGGTTCGTAGGTTGCTGAGGTGGGTTCGTAGGTTGCTGAGGTGGGTTCGTAGACTGCTAAGGTGGGTTCGTAGGTTGCCGAGGCGGGTTCGTAGGAACCTGTTCACGATCAATCGAACCAGTGGCATGCCACCAGGAGATTTTTGTCAATCGATTGATCTGATGCTAGATTCTGCCAGCGAGCAGTGAACAACGCTCATATATACGCACAATGCTTCCATGTAACGCCATCAAGTAAGTCTGTATGACTGGAGCGGGTAGTATCCATGCGACGATAACAACAGTGTCGTTCGAAAAGAACTTCGGGGGGAGGGGGGGATCGCATCAAATGCACATATCAATACCACGTTCACACTTGGAATTTGTGTCGTAGTTTCATTTTTGCAAGGAAAAGGACATATTTCCCTACATAACTGTTGTGTAGGGATCGTTGCGTATTTCTGCTTGGACGCATTTATCATTTCGCATATTTCACACAGCGATATCAACACACAATAACATGTATCTTGAAACACTGCCCGCAGTGTGCTCTAAGTGAACTACATTCAAGCCACGTTCGTCCGCGATTGGTGTACACCAGATGGATTTCTGGCGTGTTGTCAAGTTATTTGTTTGAGGATGGACGCTGTATGCAAACACAATTTGTTTCACCCCAGAGAAGCCGACAATATATTACCATCCTCAACTGGCGATACTGACGATGCGTGTTGTACATTGCACATGTACACCGCGCAATCATTTGATGATGAGGTGATGTCTTACTTTAACAACAAGTGAATTGAGATCATTGACGAAAGTCAGCCCAAGTCGGGTGGCTTGCTTGGCAGGGCATCAGTCTGTCATCTTCAATGAGCGAGCAATCAGGTACCAATCGTCCTTTATATGGCGGATAAAATTATTCCACAAGTATGTATATATGTATATCCACTATGGTACTGTATGCTTCGAGTACGATCACCCACGCAGATTGATGGCATGCCTGCATGTTCAAAGTCTTGCACGTACGGCGACCTCAGAGCATATCGAGCTCAAATTACCGAACGATCGCACGACACTTCGATCTCATGTATTCTTCCGAACCATCAGACATCAAGGGTATTTTTTCGGATGATTGTCATTCTCACACGTCAGTCAATGATGACCTATCACCCAGTTAAGATAATTGACTGAGGCAGTATGCGCCCATGTTGGGAATCAAACTCGGGCAACTGCAAACAAGACTCACACGTGTGTGCTGGGTCACAAGATGATGACGTGGACCCAAGCATAGATAATTGACTGACGCAATATGCACCCATGTAGGAAAGAGAAATCGGGCAACTGCAAAACAAGCCGATGCTGCACCAGCTAGGCTACACGACATCGCGTTTTGCAATACTGGAGCCTGTTCGTGGCATCATCTCACGCAAGCAAGCTACTACACACGCGCCAAGCAGAGTCCTCCTTCACAAGCATGGCGGCCGAAATGTAGGACACAGACAAGCTGCAGGTCGTTAACGTTTGGATAAGTGCCTTTACACACACACACACACACTAAGAAACAGAATGCTTCTCATATCAGTTATCTACACTAGTGAGTACTTCCACAACTCTTCACTACATGGATCTGGGCAAGGTGTACGGCTTCCATTTATCTATGTACAACCCGTTTTTTAACCATGGTTTTCTTTCACCATTCCAATGAAGAATGTATGCAGCTTTCAATCTGTCGGGATGAAGGGCTTTGTTCCAACCAAGTTGCACGAAGTTCCAGCGCGGGTCAAGCACCTGCTCATTGCTTTACCAATTCATCAGAAACAAATCACGTATCCTGTATATAATAAAGACGCTTCCAATTGGCATAAAGGCATGTGGCAAACCATAAACCAGGTTTGAATCTAGCCGTTCAAGTACGGGTCTTGATTTGAAACACCCGCACGCAATCATAATCATGCAAACTCATCCTCCATGACACCATGCATACAATCTGGCAATTCACATGAACTCATGAAGATGTGATGTGTAACATACACAATCAATTAAACAACAGAGAAGGCAATACACCGAGAACGTTGCATGGATCGGTTATATCAACCATTTAAAAAAAGCCATGGCAGGTTTTATTGTACCTTTGTGTGATTTGCCAAAGCAAGAATGAAGCTTGACTGATGTACTCCGAGCTTCCAGATTTTCATATGCTGGTGTTGTAAAATAATGATTCTATGCGTTTTTGTACCTTGTCCTCCTGGGAGGAAATGTTGCGGAGGGTAATCCAAAAACACAAACCCAAACACATCAGTCTTCGAACCTGGGGTAAGCAACATTGATGAGCAGAAGTTGAATTCGCACGACAAGCATCGCAGAAAACATAACCAAAATTGAGTACAAAAAGAAATGCGTAGGCTGTACATGCTGCAGATGGGGCGGAGAAAGAATTTTACATACACGTGTATGGATGTACACACATGCTACGTGAATATACTTGTAAGTGTATGTATATAAACATATGGCGTGGCAACCGCCCTGGTGGTAGAGGTCATATCCCATTACATATGTATATTGATATATCAATGAATATGCTATAAGTATAGTGGGACATGACCCCTACAAGCAGGGTGGGAAGCCATATCAAGCAATCACGGAGTAGAATTCCATAACCTGGCAATATCACTTCAAGGAACAGTGCACAAGCCTACCACATAACTACATATGCAAACAAAATATCCAGCAAGAGTCGCCCTAGAGCACCAAATGTAATTGATGTATCACTTTTTGATGATGACATCTTATCAAATCCAACGTCCGATCAACTACGCAGCTGATTATCACTCTTCCCTCACGCAATGCTTCGATAATGGTTTTGTGCATAGAACGCGCTCCTTGTGGCTGCCTCCTTCTCAAAACATTGCATTTGCAGGGAATAGAAGCATGCGCACATGCATCGAGCATATTTGTAAATATGACAAATGTTAACATCTGAGGGTTCTTCACCGCCAATCGAGACCCCAAGTTGAATGGGTAGTCCATTGACCTATGGGATGAGAGTTTTGCATAAAGTAGGCTTTTTACAAGCTGCTGCAAGGTGCTGCGAGTTATTCTGAGATATTTATGCACATTCGCAAACCCACCTTGTATTGCTGTAAATCAACAATGTAAACACCAGCATTGATGTAGCAGTCATTCTTGGAAAATGTGTTCTTCACAATGTCCACATTGAAGTCAAACCAAAATGTCATGTGGAGGTAGCACGAGCTGGACTGCTGCAAAGTACTTGCTGTCCTGCACTTTGGCGAGAGTGTTGCACAATAAGGACCCAAAATAAAGCGTGAACAGGCATGATTCATCAACATCCACATCCATTCAAAGGCAGAAAATCTATTCAGGTGAAATTTCACCTATTGTCGAACATGGGAGCATACAGCCCACACACGAACAAGATCAGTGCATTTTATTCATTGATTGTGTATGTGGTAGTAAAAGGTAAAATTTTGCCTGTATAATGCTGCGAATATCAGTGAGTAAATTGTTGTCACTGTCGGCCAATTGCTGGAAAGAGAAAAGGTGCTTCTCTGTCAATATCACGCAAACAACACCGATGGACACCTTTTACGAGGCAGGACAACCTGAAGACATACATACATGCCCTATTTGTAGAAGACCCTCATAGCGTATGGGTCACATCAACATGAGTTCAGCAGTGTGCTACTTGACGTTTCCAACACACAGAACACATGAGAGGTCGGGAAAACATCGATTCGGTTGAATAAAACATTCATGACACAATTGAGACAAGAAGCTAGAGTGCATAATATCTACAGATGGAGTACTGGTCTCAGTCGAGATGGGAAATATGGCTGCTATTGAATACGCGTACCGTCAACTCAGTACTCCATAGATTGGCTAGATCTCCTTGTACTATCGTATCCACATCCAAATATATTGCTTTGCTTACACCTGTCAGCAGAACAACTCAGACTACCAGCGATCTGAAAAAAAAATCCTTTCAGAAACCGGATAGTGTGTCGGATCAGCGTTCGAGCAGTTTTCACAAAATTTTGATACACAAAAAGCACAAGGCAGTCATACATCCATGCACATTCCGAACACCTCAATTAGAAACTACAATACGAAAAACGAGTTGGGCCTTTGTACTGAGCTCACCCCAAGGCAGCAAAAGATCGTCCAAAAAATTGCGCGCAAAGTTTACGCCCATCAGAAGCTCCTTCCTATCCATGTGTGTGGAGGTCGTGTGCGACAGGACGTCGTAATCCTGCTTGCTCACACAAAGATTCTACTTCATCGGTCCTGAAAAGCGCTCATCTTACAGCTTTAAAAAGGTTCCAGTCTTGCTGCTAGTCTTGCTTGCCGTGGTGACATGTTTGCTGCTCAGCTTGTGCCTTGCGGTTGATGGACTACAAGGTGTGTGTGCGGTAGCCAATCATAAAATCGAATGTGACATTGCAATAGTACCCGTTCAATGGTATACTACGGGGTTGGTATACCAATTGATGAGGATATTCTCAAAAAACAAGGCAATCGAAGTAAGAAGACCTCCAACCATACGCCCACTCAGGTCATTGCTGGACATTTGTTCCGCAATTCAGTCGAGCAGATGGTCTCTCCTGTGACACAATCTCACGAACCAACGGGGTATCGCAACTGTTTGTTGCATATGCATAAGTTTGGAGCCTACATTCCAACACAAGCACCAATAAGCAAACAAACATTGAAAACGATCCGCAAGCTATCTGGTTGTCCCGTGAGTTACAGACTGCACAACAAAACACGAATGCGTCCACGACACCGGCCACCATGCCGAACGCTCATCGAGCTGGTCACAGGTGCAAAGCGGCAAGTCCGTTTTTTGTGTGGGGGGAGGGGAAGGGGTGTTGCAGTATCCCACCTTGGCGCGGAACGGCACCAGGTGGAACTGCTGGGAGGTGCAGTAACACCCCGCCCGGGGCCCCGCCTCCGCGTGGCATTGACGCTCGCCCCCGGGCCCATCTCCGTCCAGACCCTCACACTGGATCCCGGGGAATGCTCTTGTAAACTGAACCACCAAGTCGCACAGCGGGCCCAGAGAGTTCTGCCACACACACACAAATCCGGCAAGATCAATGCACCAACCAGGCAAGATCAAGCAAAAAGGAAAACCACAGGCGGGTGGAAGCAGATGGAGCTCCGGCTCTGTCTGTAAGGTGTGTGCATTACTCAGCGAACGCATCTCAACTTACCACTACTCTTTACATAATCATGATGATCTAGAGTGATCTCCATGAGCCCTCAAGTCGATCAATCTCACGGTTCTGACACAGCTCATTGGCAACTTGTTCCAGATTGGTGACACATTCAGGATCAGGTTTTGGAAAACTTAAATTTGCTTCCTGTAAACTGTATGGGGGAAACTGCGCATACAAATTCTTTGCAATATAATGGGTACAAGCACACCAACTGAGCAGAACCCTAACCTGGAAGAAAACTTGAAGGGCTGAAATCTCAAATACAGCGTACCTAAGAATCTATGTTCATCGCAAGCAAATTTGATACATGATACGCCCAGGTGGGAAGCGATTCGCATGGACAGACACTCTCATTGTGTTTGTGTTGAGGAATTGGCGCTCAGGTCACACTACAGGGCTACCCCTGTCGGCATATGCGTGAGCGAAGTTCGCATCAGCTACAGACGGTTGCACGGACGTGAAAGATAGCTGTCATCATAGGAGGTGGCAATCTGGCCCTATCAACGCTTAGAAAAATATCATGACGTTTCAGGGACGTACACAATCTGTAGTCAAGTCACAAGCCTGCTACTGTTTTTGCTATTGCCATTGCCACTCGCTTTTCGAACGTTTCCCGCCAGCCAGCGCGTCGATTGATTTCTCCCCAACCAAGGCTGCAGCTTCCCATTTTGCAACCGGGTGGGCGAAATATCTTACACTCGAGGCCGTGAGCATTGGATTCATCATCTACAAGGGTCGAACAGGAGGTCGGCAGCCGCGGAGTGCGCAGGTGCTGGGGAACAACGATGAGTAGTGAAAGGGCGGGGGCGAGCGCACAAGTGACGTGCTCTGGGCATTTAGAACGTGGCGCAACTTACAACGTGCACACATTGACTCTGATCGGCGCTATATCAGGTGTTGCTATATAAGGTGGGCAAGAGTGGCGGGAGATGGGTAGGGACAGCCTGGAGGGACAAGCCTCCAATGCCTACACGCTGTTGTCGACTGAATTCATCAAACGCAGCCACCTGCTGGAGATGTTCTATGTTGCCCATGCTTTAAACTAGTCCTTGTGCCCCCGTCTTGGGGCGGGGGCGAACGCGCCGCATGGATCAGTTGGAGGAGCACCCGTTTGTGGCCAAGTGGGTCCTGGTTTGCGTCAAATGTGCAAGCTTGTGCAAAGTTGTAGGAAAGTCTGGGCTGGACATTCATCATTGTCAATCGTTGCATGTCGGGTCCCACCAAGTAGTGAACGGCCATTGCTGTCGCCGAATCGACAACATGGAGGTTTGGCTGCTTCCACAACAGATTGTTGCCTATCCGCTGGGACACAACCCGAAGCACAGCTTTGGGGCTCTCTGATCTCCGGGCGGAATGGCCGCAGCGCTACTGAGAACGCGGCATGGAGCGCCAGCTGTCAGGGCACTCATCCAATCAGAAGGCTCAGCTGAAAAATACAGCTGCTCGGAAATGGAAAGTAACAATACTACGGTAGGAAAAAGCTGCAAGGGTTCCACAGTCACCTCGGCTGGGTAGATGAGGTGAAAGCGTAGCCGCTCTGGATGCTGTGAGTTGTGCAGCGCTGAGTTTAGGGAGGTCATCATGGCTAGATACCTGAAGCATGCACATCCACCCCCCCAGAGACCCTACACAAGTTCACTGAGCAACAACATGGATACAGTTGCACACCTTAAGCATTGCAGGAGTCATTGGTCCGGCGCGACATGGCCTTAACAGCCACGCACGCTGCTACACCCAGGGTCAAGTGGTCACCGTAACAAAAGTGCGTTCTGCCAGAGTACCCACAAATCACGCTCAAGATCGCGGAGGAGGAATTCAGCACACCCATGAGCAACTTGGCCACACGCGATCACGGCAATCTACATCTACATTCTGATCATTGAATTTCGATTCACGCTTCCGTATCAATCCAAGATCCGTTTTCCTGACAACTCTGCTGGTATCATTGCAGCAATCGCAAAGCAATACCGAAAAATTAACGAATGCGCAATCTCGGATCATGCAATAGACGGAATCTGCATGGTGAATTTTCTTCAATAAGCTGGAGAATGAATAAAATCAATACACCTATAGCTTTCGCTCAATACATTCAAAACATACAACAAGCGACTGTACCACAAGTTCATGATATGAGAAACCAAAGTCTTGCAAGTAAGGCGCGACGAAAACACATACAGTTGTGAACAAAAGACCTTGAGAACCACCGCTATGGCTACATCCACAAAAACACAACGGACCTATCAAATCTTTGTAAAGAACTACGGCTAAGCCGCATCCAAATCAACCTGCAAGCATGTGCACGTGACTCGGACAAGGAAAGCAACAGCTAGGGCTCACTCTCGGGCGTCGGAGGCGAAGACTACATGCACGAGATCCTCGGCCGCGCACCTGAACAAACAACATCCCCCATCCCCCAAGACGTGGTTGTCCCAATCCGAATGCTCATCACCTAACATCAATGCTTTGGAACCTTCCTGAATGTATGGATGTCGGGAAGGCTACATGCAAAAACAATTAATTCAAGTTGTCCAGGAGCTCGAATCAAGCTGATACCCGGCCGTGTGATCACCTGCAAACTGGAGGTATTCTGTCAGCCCTCGTGTACTCGATCTTCTGAGTTTATACACTCAAACAAGAAAAACGAGAGTCACAAGCCTGGAAGTTTGTAGAAATCATGGCGGTCAATATAACTTCTAGAACAAGCACTCGCTCAACGCAGGTCCCACCCCAGCTGGCGTGGTGTCTCACTGATTGTCCGTCAAGAAAGAAACATCCAACACGGGGCTGCAAGCCCATGACCTTGTTCGCAACAACTGGAGGTGCTACCAAATGAGGCATGCGAGTTTTGTTGTATCAACCACCTCTTTATAAGCTGGACGCACAATTTGTAGCTCAAACAGAACGATTCGTATCATCGAAGGGCGGGTGCAAGATCGACTTCGTAGTTGCAATTTCCTCACGGATGCAGATAGAGAATCAGGCTGCCTTGCAATCTTCCATCACCTCTGAATCGCATGCGGTCCTCCCGCATACAGTGTTAACACCAACCAGCGTCTTCACAAAGAACAGGTACCCAGGCTTGGGACGACTCACACACTCCGATCTACTCAACTGGCAGGGCCACTTTTCATACCCTGCACACTCCATTCATACTGACGCGGGCATCTCTTTGTTTGCAGATACGATGGAGACATGGAAACAGCACATCCTGAAGTGGCGGCATTGTGCATTCTATCACATGCGCACGACGCG
>NHOP01001085.1:0-11806 GCA_018697155.1 Pyramimonas parkeae | reverse complement strand
GAGGGAAGGGACGCTCCAGCCGCGACGCGCCGTCAGACTCGGAGCGGTCGTACCACTCGGGCCGCAGCTCCGGGGGGCAGTTGGTGGAGTTGATAGAAGCGGTGAGCCAGTGCATAGATACCAACCGCCGATGGGCCATGGGGATGTTCAGGGAGATGGACACTAATAGGGACGGCCGCCTGAGCTGCGAGGAGGTTATGCATTTTGTGCAAGTGCTGGTGCCGGCCGCCAGCGCGCGCCAGCTTCGCCTCTTTCAGGTAATCACTTCATCTGTTAAAACAGCATCGATGTGTGTGTGTGGGTGAGTCGTAGTGTTCGACTTGGGGTGGGGCGTGAGCGAGCGTAGACGGGCCGCCGTCTTCACTTTGCAGGGCAGGCCTGTTGAAAGCGGCGTCAAGCACAACGCACAGGATTGGTGTCAGGATATCAGGAGTCGGCTATTGATGTGGTTCATATGTCGATTTCAGTTCTTTAGTTTGAGGGTGTACCCGCAACGCTCATGAAGATGGGGTACGTGCTAGTGTGTGTTTTTATGCAATATCGGCCTGCTGAATCGGTCAGATTCTTGGCTTCGTGTATGTATATGAATTCACACATGTCTACAGCATGTGTTTGACCATGAGACAATGATTTGATGGAAAACAATTTCAAAGGGTGATACGCTGTTTTTTTTGAAGTCTCAGTTAATTAGTCATTACATTTTAGGGTTATATGTTCGGAATTTTATGTGCATAAAGTCTTCAGTGGAAGATTTGACTGTGCAATTGAAGTAGGGGTACATCAAGTATTCAATGAAGTACCCATATGCTATATGGTACGTGCCCTTCCCGGAGCCGCAAAATGGGTACCTCTTTTCGATCATCGGCCACGCTGGGCTGCTGCTTGATGACCGTGGCCCCGCCGATCCCCTACCGGCCAGCCAAGGTTGTCCTTTTGGGAGGTAACTCGTCATCATGAATATCGTCACTTAGGGAAATCTGTTGTTCTCCCTTCTTCCTTGGGGCTGTGACCCGTGCAGGTGATTCTGGCGGCGTATGGTGAGGACTATCTGACCTACCAGTCGATGGAGCAGATTGTGGACGAGTGCAGGGTGGAGGGCGAGGAGATGATGCGTGAAGTAGCAAGGAACACGCGGTACGATAGCGACGCGCACTCCGACACGGCTTGGTCCGAGGCTTCGGAGCGGCTCTCCAGGCTGGAGGGGCAGGTGCGCTGCAGGCTCCGCGCCCTCCCTCCCGCGCGCGTATGTGTTGAGTGTACATCAGACAGTTGGCCCTGAGTGAAAAAGTGGCTGCGTGTTGGTCTGTTTTGTTGGTGGAGTGCTGACAAGCACACTGCATACAACCATGATCTTTTTGAAGGGGCTGCGCCTGTAAGGTGTGCCCTTGATGAGTCGGTGTCATGCCAAGTTCTTGTCGTACAACGATTCAAGACCAGGAAGTGAGGAGTTGGAAGCAAGTCCTCGCGAGCGGTTTCGTTGTGTATCTTGGCTCGTGTACTAATGCACAAGTAATGCCAGCGCTTGTGCAAAGTCGCCGCAGCCCACTGTTTATCACAAATGATGTTCGATGAAAGACAAATAAAGGTGGGTGGCTCTGTAAACGTGGCTGCTGGTTTTCGATGACACACACACACGGAGAAGGGGCAATTGTTGAGCTGCAAGCAGGGATGCGCTCTTCTCAATAAACCATGGCAAGAGTCGAAGACGAGATTTTTATGTCTGGTTCACAGTTGTCTCATTGACACGAGGACTCCAGCGTCCGACTCGGCGGCTCCAAGAGCGAAGGGAAATTCGTGCGCACAGCTGAGTCAGACTGCTGAGTGGCGCTGAGCGATGTGCGGGTGTGCTTGCCAGCTCACGGACGTGATGGCAAAGCTGGGCGACTTCATGCAGCAGAATTACATGACGATGCGCTGGCTGTTCCAAGACATCCAGCAAGACGGGGAGGGCTCCGTGGACCGCAAGCAGGTTCGTGGTTGTGCTCACTTCCCATAAGAGCAGTGTTTGGTTGGTACAGCAGCTGTTGAAACAGCCATCAGTCATTGTACTTGTTAAGGCATTTGGTGTAGCCGAATCACCTGCTGGCCTGCATGGCCGTTGATAAAACACCGCATGAAACCCCTACCTCCCACACCGGAGATCGAACCCACAACCTTAGGAGTTCAAGCTTTTGCGGCTCCCAACAAACTACACCATGTTGCAAGGGCCTTTTTTTTTGTTCGTAGATGGACCTTGTTGTTCATTTTACGAATTTCAGTGGTTGTGCAGTTGGCGAAGTGCGGGCTGTTCAAGTATACTTCTCAAGCCGCACAAATCATGGGCAGTTGTTGTTGCTGCCTGCCAAGACAAGCTATGCTTTGGGGGATCAGATTAGAGCTTGTCTAGGATCTACAACACACTAATTAGCACACAAGGACAACTTTCCAGCTCAAGACTTGTAACTTGCGTGACGATGTACTTTTATACATCAAGAAACCCTGCATTGCTCCGCCAATTTGTGAGAACGAATCCTTAGCCAGTCGGGACAGAAATCCAATCACGTGGTCTAGTGACGTCCAAGAAGTCTCTATTGTGAGAAAAAATGTTGAAACTGTATGCAGCGCAGCGATTAGAAAACAACAACTCTCGACCATCGTGTCTCAGTTGGAGATCGTTCCAGACAGTTGGCTGCCCGCAGTGCCTGGGTCTTGATACCGCCCGCAAGTTGGTGATCCACCACCAGCCCGTACGACATCAAGGAGTACAAGCCCTGGCTGAACTCCGGGAGCTTACATGTTATCCAAACAATTCGCTTTCGCGCGCACATAGCGCGGGTTGGCATCCAAGACTCCATCGGGAAGATGATCATGAGATTGGGGATGGTGCAACAGGTGATCCGGATGCTACGCCAGTGCATGCCCGGTCTGTCGCCGCCGGAGGTGCGCCATCTTCGGGCCGAGCTGAGGGAGATGGATACGGAGGGGAGCGGATTTGTAAGTTTCAGCGCTTTGCAAGACATGCTCCAAGAAGAATCGCTGCGCCACCACCGTTATCAACCCACGGCCGCCTCCGGCCCGCCACCAGGGAGTCAGTACGGATACAGCGGCTACATCTCGCAGCCACACCTTCATCATCTTCACCAGCCGCCTCCTTTTGGGTATCCTGGAATGTACTCCGCCGGGGGATTTCCTGCCGGTGACATGAAGTACTACCCGCAAATGCACATGCACTCTCAAGGGATGCAGGTCCCCCCTCAGCTAATGCACGATCCTCGTTTTTATGCGCAGCAGCAGTATCCTCAGAATGCTCCTCAGATGGCCGTGAACGCCCAATGGGGATATGGAGGGTTTGGGTGCGTGCTTTGCGACTGCTCTTTTGTACACATGCCGCTAGGCCATCTCTCAGGCCACGGCAGTTGCTGTGTTGTATCGGGACACATTGCTTGCACACAAATGTGCGGTATGAGAGTTCTTGTCTCTCAACAGATTTGCAGTTCTTGCCATGCACTTGTCAGCATCACTGAAATCTGTGACCGTAAGTCATATCTCCATTTCAGTCTGGCACTTAGTTGCTAGATGTGAATTTGTGCTGGGCTGACAGTGAAGCACTGGACATCAGCAGGAACGGACTGGCTGCAAACGGTGGGATGACTCAGCATCCAGCTGGCATGCCACCGTGGCAACAGCCACCTGTGCACGCAATCAACGGTGGCATGAGCTCGTTCCCTCCTGATCAGTCGATCATGAACGGGTACATGCAGCAGGGTCACTCTGATACTCCGAAGAGTTTTCCTGCGCATGCAACGATGGAACCATCCCAGACTTCGCAGTTCAGCCAATCTGTCCTAGGAGATGAGTTGAGCCCGAGCGACTACGCTCAACAAAAACACCAACCACAAATGCACGGTAGCGGCCAAGACCAGCAAATGCAAGCACCAGTTCTGGTGAGTTGCGGGAGGATGCGTTCATGTGCTTGCATGATTTGCATAGCCTGTGCCCAAACTTTTGTTTCATCCTCCGGTCCCTACCAATGCATGCAAGACTCTGGCATGCATTGGTGGTTCTTCAAAATCAGACAGCCATGATTGAATGGGGTGATGTCCCCCGAGCCGCGCTTTCAAGTTGAATTGGTAGGTTCCTAGCCAGCCGGCCGTACCAAATGCAAATTATGCCGACAGTACTCTGATGCTTGGTCACAGCGCACTCTGTCTCTGCAATGAACGACTTCCAACCCACAGCGCGTACTCGAGTCTCCGCAAGAGCCCTGCGGTATCAAATGGTTTCGAAGCATGTGAAATAACAGGTGGTCATGTGCGGTGTGGATTGATGAACTTTTGTTCGCGTAGCCAGTGGTCGGCCAACAGATCCTCTGGTGGAATATAACCGGTGCTGAGAATAACGTGCGTCTGGGCCTGTACAGCGTTAAACAAACGAACAATCTCTTGGAAAATTTGAGTGAATCCCAACATGCCCGCTAATGCAGGTGGCTTGGAAAGGAGTGGCTGCATGGTCAGTACGCGGCATAATGTTGTTTTCATGCGAGACCGGAATGTCCTTCATTTTTTTGTCCTACATTAAGTAATCAGTTTTTTCTTCAACTAAACGTGCGCATGGTGTTGTGTGGTAGGTTGCCGAATCTCCGCAGCCTGCGCAGGCCTTGCCTACAAATCTAGACCCGCCACGGCAAGCTCACTCATTAGACCATCTTACCTCTGAGGGTCATTCCAGTACGCTGCAATCACAACCACACCAGTCAGCAGCTCAACCGCCTTCTCCTGGTCCCTCAAGGCCAGCAGAAAGTGCCGTCGACTTGCAGCCCGTCTCCACGCCGGTGCATCCAAAGCCCCCCTTGCACCAATTGAATCGCGCGACATCGTCTGCTTCCGGCCCGCAGAGCGTACAGCTGGCACTCGATGTCCGGGCCCCATCTGATCCTTCGCCTGCCAATAAGCTTGGCAGCGCGTCCGGCGTTTCATCAGCCACCATCGGGCCCGACAAAGCAGATTATTTTGATGCTCCACCCAAGGAAAGTTTGAACAGAGCGCGAACTCGTAGTGACGATGCCCATCAGCGTCTGCGCGCTGCCCCTGGGAGGCTAGCATCCCATTCCGAGCCTGATGATCTGTTGCCCGCCGCCCTCCCTACCACGCGAATACACCCCCCTGCACCAGAACCAGCACCTGCGGCAGCGCCAGTGCCGACTCAGCCAAGAAGAAAGGTACTCACACCAATGTGTGAGAATGCACAGCAGAGTGGAGAAGATTAAGAAATTGAACAGGATGTTGTGTCAGAGGCTCTTGCTGCCCTTGATGCCTCTCTCTGTTCACGCTGCTTCAAACCGACGGCTATGCTTGAGCAACTGCAATGCATCAGATAACGACGCGCGTGGTGAACGAGGGAGCGTGTTATGATTATATCAATGCCATTCTGACCCCTGCCCAAATGATGGTATGCTGCGGCGCCTGAGCCATATGTTGAAATCCAAAGTTATCTTCAGTACGAAATTGTGTTCCTTGTACCAGGAAAGAAAGACAGTTGAGCCCGCGGTGAAGAGTCCAACGGGTGATTGTGTGTACCAACGATTAGACTTAGTGTACTCCTGGACTTGCTCATCAAATTCTCTTGCCCAGGCATCTCAGTGGTAAGCCCTGGGCATTGGGCGTCTCTGCGGGTGTGTGTGGGCGTGCCTGGATGCAGGAGGTGCCGCACTTCGTCCCATCTGCAACGGAATTGTTTGCAGCCTTGAATCAATTCACAACCAGCACTGGGCTCTCGTTGCAAGAATTTTACAACCTCTTTGACGAAGAAGACAACGGAATGCTTGACAAGCGACAGGTGTGGATAGCAAGAGCATGCGGCCCTCCCAAAAATTTGAACACGCAAACTTTGCGGTTGTTCATCAGCAGGACTTCCATTGGCAAAGTGTTTCTGTGGTTTGTTTCATGGGTCAAGGGTGCTCCTACCCAAGGGGCACATATGCGGATTGATTGGTAATGCTCACCCTGCTCACGCTGGCAACAGGCCTTTTAGGACGTTCTTGTTCAGATTAATTTGATTACGCCTTATTCAGTCAACAGTGGGTGAGAGTTGTACTGCCATACGGAAATAGAAGATGACTTGTATGCCAGCGCGGCCATTGGAAGATCAGCAGAGGCAGTTTCGGCCCATGCCTAGGTTCATGCCAGCGTCCCAAGATTTGCAAGACCTCCAATGAAAGAACTTTCGCAGCATCCAGCTCGGGTGTGAAGGGTCGTTTTTTCACCTTTAACACAAGGGCCTTGTCCCTGTAGGTTGTAGATTACCTATGCAATGTAACAGTACTGGCAGTGCTGTACTGTATCGGCAAGCTCCTACCTTGGTAGCTACACTGCTTGAAGGCGCCTGCACCCGTTCATGTTCTACTTCACATCAGCGTCCTTGTGATATCCCTTTCATTGCAAAGACTGGCAATTTGTGCCCCTGCCACAAATTAGTGTCACATCTGCTACAAGTTAATGTCATTGCTTCCGAGGTTGTCTACACCACCGCCTCTCGGAATATGTGTACTTGTTGCTTGAAACGGCGAGTAGAGATCTGTTGCATTATCTCACTTTTTCACCTGCCAGATTCACTGGCAATGGATTTGGCAATTCGCATGATGTTACTCGCTACAACAGTACCATCTGTCTACTAGCATGTCCAGGATAAGTCGTGAGTTGAGGCAATTGCTTCCAAAATCGGGTTTGGGTTACACGCTCAAGCGATAGAGCCGTCAGGCATGGGATGTTCCAGTACCCAGGCGCAGAAAGTCGACTCCAGCAAGATTTGTGTACATTTATTTTCGCATGCACTACGTTCTTGGTGTACACACTTTTCGCGCGTTCCTTGCGTTTGGCTGCCTGATCGGATCATCCTGATTGTCGCCAATAAAGTCGCTCTCAATCGTTGCTCTGAAGCGAACGCAAATCTTTGAAACGTCGTTCTGAGGCCTGTTGCTAGAAAACTGGTTTTCTAGCCATACCCTCAAGATGGGTGTTTGTAAGCGCTCCCAACTGTAGCCACCCGACAAGACAAGCTGCGGTCTTCACCCCAGCCACCCACTGCTTATGCTTACACTCAACCGCCGCCTCAATTGTGGTCAGACGAGCTTTCGACAACCGGTCCTGAGGATCCCTCCAAATTCGGATGCCCAGACGAGAAGGTTAGTGTCCCGTGGATGGTTGCTGGGGTTGTACAGGTAGAGCGCATGGTAAGAACGCTGCTGCCCCATGCCTGGAACTCTTCCCACCTCCGACACATGCTGGTGATGCTGGACGACACGGGCACCGAGCACGTGCCCCTCTCCAGCTTGGAGGGGCTCATGAAGAAGTGCTTGCTCTTCGGAGTGGATGTCGGGGTGCAGTCTGTGTTCGAAGTCAAGGACGTCCTGCTCAAGCTGGCAGGCCTGATGTTGGATCAAGTACGGCTATTTATCATGTTTTCAGCTTCGTGCTCTTGGACCATAAGGGGGGTGGGGAGGGGCTCTTCGGTTTGAATCCTGCGACCCACGACGCTAATCCTAATCCTTCCCCTAAACAAAAACCAAAAGCGGGCGAAGGTTTGATTTGATGAATTTTCCCATCGCGCGCTTGTCTGATTTTCAATTTTTTTTAAAAATATTTTGTTATTTTCTTTCTGCGCGAGGCGTCCATGTGTAGGAGCGGCTACATAAACTTGCTTCATGTGATGCCGCAATACCGCAATCAGTCGCCACGCCTGTAGAATTCTCTTGCGCTGAAAAACATAGGCCTGACCTCTTGGTGCTCAGAACGAAGTTTAAAATCCCTGGCGGCAGGCTATGCAGCCGTTGTCCCATAGGCTTCAGTGTGGGCATGCGCTCGGGATGTACATTCACATCATTGTTGGGCACTTTGGTTTGATACACATTTAGAGTAAAATCCGAGAATCTATAGCAAGAACAAGCTAACCGTTGTATGTTGACTGCATGCTTTAAGAACCATAGGTGCAATGTCTGTGTTCAGTTCATCTTAACATTTGTTTATTTGTATTCATCGGCAGGATCTATTGTGGAGCTTTCCGTTATTTTTTTTTCCAACAGCCGTTGCCCAAACAATTGTGTGCTTACGAAGAAACAGAATGTACACTTTTTATGCACCTTTCTACGTTCCATTACGAGTGCAGCAATTATTCTGTGGATCTTTCATACGCACTTGTAGCGGTATTGAACTCGTTGCATCGAATGCTCAGCAAGGAGCAGGTTTTGTATGTTTTTGCAGAGAAAACTGTGGTGGTACCTGCAGGTGCAGTGTCAAGTTATGCTGCATTGCTTCAAAATTCCATGAACAGTAATAAAGGGCTTTTGCGCCCGCGATGTTGGGTTTCCCACATCATGTTGACATGTTAAACCTAGGTCGATTGCCGCGGAACCATTGTCCATTTGGCAGTTCGGGACACCCTGTCTGTTTCAATTTTATGGCAGATAGCTGTAATGGCCTCCACCAATAAAACAATCGGGAGCAGGACAGGTGCAGCGCGAGGTGGACAGCTCCTTTAGCACACTGGCTGAGTGTAGCTTCATGAACTCAGCATGCCTCCTTCTTTGCAGAACACGGTTTGTTTGGAGAGAATCCGCGCGCTTCTTCATCACACTGGCGTGTTCAATAAAGGCTATGTCGTTTCCCAGATATCAGTATATTTTACCAGATGGGGAAAATGTGTTTCTCCATTTTGAAACGTTGCATGACACGCCATACTGTTTTTATTTTGGCGATCGGTCAAAGTAGTGGTTCCATGCCATGATACGTTTCCGGAATGGCTACATGCTAGTATCGATTACTCTAGGCACTGTTCGTTTGTGATGGTCCTGCAATAGTCGAGTGCTCATTTCTGTGTTGCAGGGCGTCCGCAGCTTATACAAACCTTGCAAATGTGACGAGAATCAGTGGTTCACGCCTGGCATCGCGTTCCTGCCGGCGTTTTGCATCTACCTCAATAGAAAACCGGAACCGTTCTGCCATGACGAGATTTTTTTGGTCTTGGCATTTAGGTTTCTTCTCAGCGTTGTTGTTTGTTTGCATCCAGGACAAGAGCGCGAAAGAGGTGTTCATGCAATATGACCACACTGGGCGCGGGCTCCTGGACGAGGCGGGGCTCGCTAGGATGTTCAAGGCACTCCTACCAGGGCTCACTTCCAAGGAACTGACGACGTTGGTGGCAAAGTGGAAAAGCATGAGCTTCGAGGAGGTGCAGAAATCCATGCAGTGGGTGACTGCCAAGAGGGCCAAGGGCATGAGACGCTTAGCTGCCGGTGCGCTGGAAGCCTGCTCTGATAGATGCGCAGCACATTTTTCTGAATTCACTTCTCAGGAGAGCTGCGCAGTCGCAGTGGCCACTCGAGATTATGCAATGGCAGGTCAATAGTAAGGTTCAACTGTTGCTACGACGCTAGATTGCGTTTCAGAATTGCAGCACCTGGAATGGGAGCAAGGCCCTGTTCTTATCCCTGTTGGTGTGCACGGCATGGGAACAGTGTGCGCACCAATATCGCTTGTCCATGGCTGCAATCTGTTTTTAGAACTGCTGCTGGAGACTGAATTGGAAAGTTTGGCCACTTCTTCGCAACAAGCACTAAGCTTGTGGTCTTAGTTGATGAACTTGACTTGGAATCCATAGGCGTTGCGTCCAGTCTACAATTTCGCAAGATGGGATGAAGACAAACAGCCACCGGCCAGGAGGCACGTTAGCAGGCCCTGGTGCTCTGTGAAACGTCAGCAACAATAACAACAACCATAGCAACAACTAAGCATGTACTTGTTTAACCATGATGCTCGCCGTTTTTGCATATCTGGCTCCATCTCCCATTGTGGATCCGCGAACAGATAGGAGCATTTGAGCTGTACGAGACCTGTCTGTGCCTTGAGCTTGTCGTTGCATGTATTCTTCCGGTTCAACCAGGCGGGCCAAGTGAGTATCAGACGCCAACAAAGGCCGCCACACAAAGTCAACCCGCAAGCTTGGCAAGTACTCCAAACATCAACGGCATTGGCGAGGCGCGCTCCGTGTCAGCATCTGGGACTGCGGCGGGCTTGCATGTCAAGCCACAGTCGGAGTCGGAGTGTACCAATGCCAACTCAGACGAAGCTGCAGGGACTAGCATCGCAAGTGACCTCTCCCTCATGCAAGCTGTACAGGTACGAGGATATGTAGCGGCAGATCCACCGCTTCCAGTGGCTCTGCAATAGCTGTTTTACTCGAGTGACAAGGCAATACAACATGCAGGAATCAACACCTGCACTACGCAAGTTTCCGGAGCTGTGTACCAAGGAGCACAGCATCCAAGGTGACATGTCACGACGACCCGGTTGGAATAGCCTGCTACATCAGTGCACACCCACATATAACAAATACTTGGGATTGGAAAGTGAGACAAGTCTGAAGCCGGTGTGCTCGCTCGATATGTTGGTGTGCCTTCATGGATTGACGATCATGCTGCAGATGTGTAAACGCACACCGGCCTGCAGCATCTTGTATGGTATTCAATGTTTACGTGTTGCAAGCTCGATGTCTATGTAGTCTATGTTGGGCTAGGTGTGGGCAGTGGAAGCATGCTCCTGCGCATAGCATTTTCTATGATTCATGCATTTGGTTGATTATTCTCAGCCTATTTGGGTTACAATGTGCTGTGTTGTTGATCGGTTGTTAATGCATTCCGATGGCGTTGCTTTGATGCCTGTCCGCTAGAACAATTGCACCCCGGTGCTAGAATCCCAACACCAGATTTCATGGCGCTGTTGCCGTTTCGTCATGTAAGTATGTTGTTTTGATTATGATCTAAGTTCATGACTAGTTATCAATATCAACAATTGAAGCGGCCAGGGAGCACCACCAGCAGATGCCCATTTTATCACCACTGGACTGAGCCCTTTCCATTCATTGAGATGCCGACTTTGCACGACGATAGCTTTTCACCGTGGAAAATGCTCACAGCAGAACAATATTCTGGTCGCTGCACCCTTTGACTGTTCTCGTTGCATCAATCTTATGTAGCTTCACAATGCCCGCGAGAGCTTGACTGTAGCATACCAGGCACTGTGTATTTTCAACACTAGGGTGTGGTGCGATTTCAGTTTGGATGCGAAACAGGAGTCGGTTCGTGGTCTTCATGTAATCATGTTTATTTTTATGTCAAAGTTGTCTGTGGAGTGTGAAGACTTGGTTGGAAAGTATTGCGCACGCCATCTTTGATTGCCGGGATGCTGATGTTTGCAGGAGTATCTGACTGACAATGCGACGGACTTCAAAACTCTCTTCAGACAGTTCGACAACCAGAGTCGTGGATATTTGGACGACATTCAGTTTTGCAGCTTTGTGGAGAGTTTGCTCCCAAATACCAGTTGGGAGAAAGCACGCTATTACCAGGTATGTGCATAGAAGTGCCACAGAAGGGCACTCCGAACTCTGGGATGCAGATGGGTGCTGGAATGTGAATGCGATGGGACATAGTTTTAACATAATTGGGATACTGGTCATACTCGCAACAGCTGAGAACTCCAACGGACGAAGGAGTTCTAGAATCTTATGAGTTTGTCAAATGCGTTTTGCAGAGGCAGCAGACCACATGCGCCGGCAAACATCATGGTGCTCATACTGCAATTGTGTAAAGATGACGTAGACTTTTTCAAACCCTGTTGTGGATTTTTTTCAAACCCTGTCGTTGATTTTTTCACACCCTGTAGTGGATTTTTTTCAAGACAGTATCCTTCTGTCGGAAGTCTTGATCTGTCCATACAAATTCTCCATTATGTGTGATCGCCAGCAAACCACATTTCATGTGACCATCTCTACATTT
>NHOP01001084.1:0-11807 GCA_018697155.1 Pyramimonas parkeae | reverse complement strand
CACATCTTTGAGCAAAGACACGGCGGGGAACGCAATCTCGGGAGTCAAGGACCCTCCCACGAGGATGTACAGGCCGAAGGTGAAGAGAAGTACCAGCAAAGGGATGCCCACAACGGAAAACGTCGTCACCGTGCAGAACAGCGCCTGCCTGCGGAGCTCTGCCACCTGCACCGGCATCCGCAGAAAAATCAGCCAACTGGGACGCTGGATGCTAGGTACCAAGAGAGATACGCGATAGAATCGAGAGTTCAGAGCAATGGTGAGGCAGTATGTGCTCTGAGCTTTGACGATAGCTTGCACAAGGATCACGCAAACATATGACACCGTCTCAGTGAGTCAGCGCACCAATTCATCAAGGCTTTTAGGATCCATCAGCTTGCATGCGACAGCTCAATGAAAAGGGATACCTTCCGCTACACTCAATGACAGTGTCAAGTTCCACACCACCACAAACAACAAACACAAGTATTCTCTAACTGTAGAACTTCATGTATTCTGTGGTCAAACCCCTTGAAATGAATCTGTGAAGGATCACCCGATCCTCTCCTCGATGGTAAATGTGTTGAGCGACCGCTATGAACCTGCCTTGTTCTTGTGGATCAGCAGAAACAGTCATATCGATGAAAATGAAGAATTGGAACAAGGATTGGCATCATGAACCTGATAAGTGATCGCACGCCCTATGGACACACCGTACAGGCACGCCCTGCAGCTTCAAACACTTGTTAACTTGGTGGATATGAGGCTTAGGTGTATGGAATAATGCTACTGCTTCAAGCGACCGTGTTATCACATGAACCAGGTCACGCAAGCATCGCGTACAATACAAGGAGAGCTAATCTTAACGCCTCAATCAGAAAAGTGTGCTCATCTATACAGACCCGTGTGAAACAAAAATGTCACTTATGTCATCTACCGTCAGACCAGTGCGTGCACTCTCCATGTTGATGTACCTGCATTGGTTTGTGAAAACATACATTCATTCGGAAGGGATATGACCCCTTCCGAATTGGTGACAAGCCACATCACATATCTGTTCAACTGAATTCCATGACTTCAGCTAGCAACCCAAGTACGTGCGCGCCAAGCCTACCCCGTATGTGCAATGCACAGCACATAGTGAGCTATATGCACCCCACAGGATCTACTACCAAAGTCCGCAAGGGGAACTGACATGCATGCCTGAGTGATCACCTCGATTACATGGTGCTGCGTCAAAGTGATTACCCAGGACCTAAAGCAGAAGCTCCTCCTATTGGCATAACTCCCTGGGCCTATATTTCAAAGCCACAGTTCATGACCATCGTACGCAAGGCAGCATCACATTGAATGCACCTGTCCTGACATGACCCCCACCCAGTCGTTTTAACATAGCTCCTAGTTGGCAGTGGAATATGCAACATTCAGAGAGTGCACTTAAACTGAAGTGAAGAGCGTGCCTCAAGGGTTCGAAGGTCGTGCACTTGGTTCCGGAAGAAGCCTTCCCACGCGTTGAACTTGAGCACGCGCACTGCTTGCAGCATCTCTGCGCAAAGGGGAATGGAATGCACATCACAAATAGTACAGGGGACTGATATGCACTGCATGTGCGACTCATTAGCGCATGTCACTGTTGACCTCGCGTAATGTATCGTCGATCAAAAGTTGAATTCATTCTGGATAGCAGGGTCGAGAACACCGCTTCAGTAGCTTCCGTGCAAGATATCCGGGGCCTCGATTCTAAATCAAAAGAATGCCCTTCCAGGAAATGCTCAACCAGAGACAGTTATGCATACTTGAATCTCATTGGTCGAAAGCTCACAGGCGCATCACCAAACTTGGTGCATTTTGCCTGTCACCTATATTGCCAATGTCATACCGCATGCAACAGAGACATGAGACACATCATCAATTATCTTTGTAATAAATTCTCTTTGTAGACTCCACCCACACTATTCTCAGAACTTGAATGAAATTCTTAAACGGCAAAATCCCAATGACTTGGAAACGCAGGAAGGGCTAGCTGCAACCAAGTGTTGACATTCAAGGTGGCATCGAAATCGGATCTTCCATGTGACAAGGGTGTGGAGGCATGTGCAGCTAAACTCATCACAGGCTTGTACGTGGAGCACTCACATGTCCACAAAAGGAGTACTGCAAGAATTGCCACGTGAAACCATGTGCAGAATATAGTCATGCGCATAGACTCAAAATTCAGTCAAGAAAAAGGTTCTCAAAGCCAAAGATCCACTCACAATTACATGTGCACACAAGGTAGATGTCCAAGTAACAGAGGTTGACACACCTGAGATCTTCTTCAGCCGCTGGTCTGTAATGCTGCTTTGCACGATCCTAGACTTCACAATATGCCCAAAGGCCTTTCCCGAAACAGGTATTGACAACACCATGACCAACACTCCCATCAGCATGGTGGGCCCAATGACATTGCCCAGAACAGCTAGTAGCATCACAATGAACAGCGGCGCTGAGATGAGCTGAGGTAGGAGGTGCATGTTCTCGGCTAGCACTTTAGCGTCCAACGCCATTAGGTTCTGGATCTCCCCAAAGCTGCGTTGCTGCCAGGCAGAGTTGCTCAGTTCGAACGTTTTTTCGTACACTAGGGCGGATGCCACCGTGCGGCAACCCATGCCCATCATCCAGCTCGTCTGCAAGATAGCATTCGGCCCTTTCAGAGATGTGGGAACCGCCATCCTCGCTATCTGTGCGCTAGTAGCATGCGAAGGCTGTCTGATGAACTGTTCAAATATATGCTGTGCTGAGATCCACTATGAAACTCTGTTCCTGTTGCGGCCTTATGTAAGCTTCAAACATGAAAACCCATGTTTTGTGACGTGCAGTTACGATCCCAGATGCAAAAATTTGTAGCAATCAGATAGGCTTCATGCTTCTGTCGAGGAATATTTCATGGGTGCGGGATACAAGGAGATACCACACACGAAATGTCAAGCCGCATTCCTCAAAGCATACAGGGGAGTGAAGTACAGTGCAACTCAGGTGAAGTAGAAAAATCACCTTCAAGCTGTGCTGGTCCAAGAAAGTACCAAAAAACGGCAGCAGAGCGAAGAACACTGCCAGGACAAAGCCCTTCCATTTGGGAGGATCCGATTTGCCTAGGTAGATAAGGATCTCCATCAGCAGGAGTGTGGATGAGAGCTGGATGACGTTGTAGCATACTGTAGCAAATTCAACATGTCAGTTTTCGAACGTTAACCACGATGCTAAGTGCGGATAAAGATGGAGAGGAATACGCTTTGCATAGTTTCATGTGAATTCACCAGCATGCAGAGTCCGGTCCATTGTCATCCAAGAACTGCATGTGTCTGGATCATAATTGGATGTTTCAATGCAATAGACTGTCAATCAATACAAATGTATACGAGTATATTTCGATATTCTGAAACAATTTTCGTCATGATCGGCTTGAAACCATGTCCTTTCGCACGGCCTTCAACAACAGGATAGTGTACCCTCAAACTAGAACATGTTGGCATTCGACGCACCATTGCATGCAACACTAGTGAAGTACATCCTGAAAACACAAGTAGGGCACACGCAACCCATGCTTTAACAGAATGAACTTTATGCGATATCAACTGGATATACTTCCACGCCGTACATTCCTCTCACAACAGCACATTGCCAACACATGACAGCAATATACAGCAGCCTCATTTCACAAGAATACTCTATTCACTTGCATTCAATTACATAACGTGGTCAATTTCAAGTATGTTTGCAGCTCACTTGCGATATTTCTTCCATAATGCCCGCCCTAACGATGGTCGAGGCTGGAGCAACTCCTGCGCCCAAATAGCCTTGAACGATGACAGTTCATTCTCCGCTGTGTATTCAAGGTCGAGAGGGGGAAGGTCATTCTCGTTGAGCTGACGAATATATCCCACGTACACGAGGGACGAAACCCAGTGAAACGTGTGTCGACTGAACCATCCAGCCTGGTCGCACAAAAGCAAATTCTTTCATCAATCGACCTGACAGATCCTATAAAACATCGCGATGCACTTCATGACTCCAAACACCCCTGTGTTCTTGAAAAGCGACATGCAGTCAATTGGGGACGGTTCCGGATTAGCGCCGAGTCGCAGCTGTTGTATGTACGACATTCACAATCCACCAGCCATCGTCATCATCCAAGTACATTCACTAGCGAAAGCATCGGGTTGCATCGCTTTCGCAGTAAAGTTGTGCGAAATTGAAACAAAGAAGCGAGCCAAAGGAAAAACGCGTGAAGAGACGGCGGGAGAAGTACGGCGCGAAAAAACATGAATTTTGTGGGTATCAATCGGGTGTGCACTTTCCATTCATTATCAATTCTGATTTACGAAGGAAAACACAGCAGGTCCTCATAGATGCTCCTCTCACGCACACCGATCATCATTCTCTGGCAAGTGCTTTACATTGATGCGCCGATCTTGTGGCTTTGCCTCAATCGTCTTCAATCAAATTCATCAATTGTATTTGGAATACCTTGGCGTACGCGTCGGGAACGGTGTCATCCTTCGGCACTGGTGTTGCACGCGTAGGAGCGAACATGGCGCAAAGCTGGCTGCGGGTGACGTGCTCTGCACTGAAGCATCGCCGAACAAAATAAAATTGACCACCAATTTTCATGATGATGGAATCGGCATTCGATATGACCACGCGATAATCGAAGAAACCCCTCCAAGCCTTTGATTGATCATAGTCCGAGGCAGTTCTCATGGTACTTGGCTTTGGCATACCAACGCCTTGTACCTCTCAGCCATGGGTCCTCCTATGTAGATGACCGGATTTGAACCAGTCACCCCATGTTTGCAAAGCATATGTTATAGGTTGCTGAGGTAGTTGTATTTTGACGCGTTTATCGTTGATGATATGCAACGGCACCTTGCCTGTCGACGATTACGCCGTGATCGTGAAACAGTCGCATCCTGAAACACCCCTGAGGTGGATATTGCCAGCTGGATTGCAGCCGAACCTTCACAGCCAGCAGGTGGATGAGGCCTCGGATTGGGAAATCGGCTACAGAGAAGGTACAAGATTTCCTCATATGTGCCTAGAGCGTTCGTCTAGTGTCCACCTCCTGGAGGATTTTACCTCGAAGCTTTACTGTTCTCCATCCCACATGTCGAGCAGCTGACCTCGCTCAAACTGACATCACCACCACATTAATGGAGGCCATCAATTGTCATCTCCCACCATTTTGTTCTGCTCGTTTTCCGCGTCATCATTGATGAGCGCGTTAACGAGTCGGCAATGTGGCAGATGCACTTGCTTGTTACAATCAGTGTCACGGATGGCAGGCAACGTCGGTGGAGTTTATCGTAAAATGAGTGTGCTCCGTTTCATGGTAGGTGACCTCGCCAACCGGAATTACGGGTTGGGTCATGGAATATCGATTCACCTCCTCTATATGCGGAATGTCGAGAGAAGTAAGGTATGCCATGCATGCCATCCCAGATCGTGTTCATCCTGCCACTTGGAGGGGCAAATGAAGGAAGTTCACTCTACCAAGACCAAAGCCAAAAACCTCCTTCGGGAACGGGCTGGCATCCCTCATGCACTCGAAAGCATAGCGTCGCTCGGCTCCAACCACGAATATATTTTCGGGCGGATTCAATTGACGGAATCCAGGAATCATCCGCGAAACGCAACCGCTAATTCAACAAATGTTAGACGACAACTCAGTAATCGTGTTGGATAGTTCCTTTCAACATACGTGAAATGATAGGTTTGTATTGATTGGTGGCACTGATAGCCGTAGACATGACTGGCAGACCATGTCTGATGGTATAACGATGGCTATTACGCGGGTGATCCCGGGGTCGAGTCTCGACATGGGTAGTTTCAGCATCCGCTGATAACTTTACATTATTATCGGGCATGTTCGCTGGCGGGTCGCCTTCGAAATGCGAGTGATCATACCAACCGCCAAAAAATAATCACAATGAAAAACTGGTGGTTCACCAGGTTTTTTTGACTGGTAGGTCGAGCACGGAAGAGTGTAGCCAAATGGCTGACTCGATTCCCCGGGTATACTCTGTGACGATTGCCACCCTCTCACGATGTGCTCACAGAACATCTCTCCTGAGTGAAGGCGACACCCCCACGCCAAATACCATTTCGGAATCTAGAACTCTGAGACCGAAGAACAACTCCCCTTGGGAATTCGTTTCCAGTAGAGCAAGTACTGTGCCATTTTAGAAACAATGAACATGATGATTTCAACGATTATCCTGAATGAAAATAGAATTGACCATGCCAACAATGATAATCTTGATGATCGTGATGATAGTGACGATGATACTGAAAATAATGATATTGCTGATGATAGTTACCATAATATTGATAACAATATTGATAATGATGATTAAACGCATATTGATGGTATCAATATTTATAATGATAATGACAATATTGATGACAGTGATGAAAATGATAATAATGATGACAATAATGAAAATATTGTCACATCAGTGTTCAAAATGATGATGATGATGTTGATGATAATATCGATCATAATATGATCATCATAATCGCAAGTGATCGTACCAACCACCATGAGTAAACTTCTGGTTGCAAAGCATTGTTGTCGTCAACAAAATGATAAAATTATTAATGATATTACTATCGACAATTATATAATGTCGATTTGAACAATAATCAATTTTGGTTATCATATTGATCACTTGTGAAACCTTGAACTGCGAACACACCCGGAGTTCACAGCACCGAGAGAAGCCGTCGCAGGACATGAAGTGTGCTACGGCAATGCAATCGAAAATGTGTGCGGTCAATGCTGGTATGAAAAGATTATTTGGTATCTGGTGGTGACGCAGTTCTTTGAGTAGATTGACATGGCAGACGGGTGTGTAGAGCTATCTGCAGTCCGGCCCGAGCACACGATAGAGGTAGTTCAAGTTGGTCCAGGCTATAATCAGCCCATTTGCGATGGGAAGCATTCGCAGGAAGCGCGTGTGCAAGTTCTTCTCCCTGGCGTGCGCTCAAGTAAAACCATACAACTTGACATTCTCGGAGACAGTATTGTGAATCTGGATGTGCAGGAACGGTGAGTGATGTATCATTTCATGTACTGAAACATAGAGTTCAGGAAATGCGTAATTCTGTTAGACAACATCATCGAATAGTGGAAAGATCGGGAGTCATTCATTTCCTACATATTTTATGAAATTTAATTATTTTGCAAATGATATTTCTGTGGATTTTTGACAGTAGTATTGTGTAATCAGGGAACAGTCATTCTTCCTTAAAAAAAACAAGTGATTGGTTTCGCTTGCGTGCTAATTGTGAAATGCTGGATGCCTACGAGTGTACATGATATGGTTGCCAAAGCTATGGAGCCTTGCCTGATCATATGCTACTATTCAAATAGTTTGGGAGAAGGATGCTTCAGCTGACACATTCTAGGCTTTGATTCATGTTTTGTGTATTGTGATCTGGTGGAAAGGAACATCATGTTGCTGCTGATCCTGCATTGGGCGGTTGGTTAATGATTGAGCGATTTTGATGCACAAAAATGAATCGATTCCACGATTTCTTGCCACAATTAGCATATGCATTCATCAGCCAGTTGCCGGATCGCCGCATCTCAGGATGAATAATTGTGTGTGGATGTGCAAATGGCATCCTGCAGATACTCTTTGGAATTGCAGGTTCCCGGGGTTATCGCAGATATGCAGACTTGCAGGTGAACGCCTGTACATACAGATGATTGCATCTCCTCCTCGCTTTTATAATTGCGTTCAATATTGCTTTGCGCCATTCGCATCAATGATGAACCGAACGAATAGTGATTTCATTCTCTGATCAACGAAATGCATGTCGATTGCAGATGCGAAATTGACGAGTTCAATATCGTGTGTCTAGCAGAACAAAAGTTCGACCTGCATTGGGCATCGACATGGAAATGTTTCGTCGCAATCAAAACTCTATGAGCAAAATTCATGTGTATAGATCATCTGCTACACATGTACGCCTGAATTCCCACTCCAGAAACATCGAGCAATCTGCATGTTGTGTAAACTGCGATCAAGTCTTGCAGCGCGCAAATGTTTCAGCATAGGTGGTGAGAATATGGGATTGATCTTTAAGCGAAACGTTGGTCGATCCTATTTGCAAACTCCCATGCAAGTCTTATCGAATGAAGGCGTACATGTAAATGTATGGTTTTATGCTCCTAATTACGCCTGCAGGTCAAAGTTCAGCAAGCGCACCGAAATCCTAACCCTTGCAATGCCAATCATGGACACCCAGACCGAGCCAAGTCCGACGATCGCCAATACTGCAAATCTTGGTACATCATGAGTCCTGAGTGTCCATGTGTTGTGATTAAAGCTCACACTGGATGCAGCTAACATGTAACCGGAACTGACCCCAACCCGTGGGCAGGTTCACCACATCAAATTGTCATATGACTGAACTCAAAAATCTCGTATGTGTATGTGCGAGCCCATACTTTTCAAGGGGCCATTTATCTTAACCTGTTGGACACAATCGTTGCAAGCGACCACCTTCACTTTCGTAATCCTAGGGTAACCCCTCCCATTCCGTGTTTGCATTGTGTATACGCGCTCGCAGCCGGTTGAAGGGTGAGACCTTATTGAGAAAAGTTCCGCTTTCGACTCAGTTCGTACACATGACCCCCACGACTCCAACAAGAGTTACGCTCGTCACCCTTGGTCAGTAAGTCGGGGATGGGAGAGAGGAAGATGGGGGGGGGCACCCCAGTTTCCAAGTTATGCTCTCCCTTGGTAGATTACAAGCAGCCGTAAAACAACGTAATGCAGCGGATTTCCCCATAGCCAGCGCCATCAGCGTGGTGTTGAAACGCATATGTTGTCCGCACTGATTCCCGTTCTACTCACTTTTGGCAGCACCGATAGCGCACATGTCTGGAGGCCTAGTTGGTAGGGAGTTTACTTTATATCCAGTGCTTGGATTCCATGTAGCTGAGTTGCGCGCTACTTCTTGTCGCTGTACCAGGTGTTTACATGACCTTTGTGTCAGGTGCAAGTAAAGTACTGTAGGATCCAAGAAGAATGTGTGTCATCATCACCATTAGAGTAGTCTGCTGATTTGTGTATATCCATGTGTATCAAACACATTATGCATCGTATTTGCAGTCGGATGCCAGCGCATGAACGGTGCATGTTGATACACCGCCGAGGGTTTCTTCACAGTTGTCCCCAGGCATGTTGGCTTGCAAGATTTTGGATGTTGGCATACATGGTTACGCTTTGATGAACATGTTTCAGGTAAAATGACAATTTACACCTGCAAGTCTTGCAGGTCTATCACTTGTAAATATTTAGGTGCGATGCCCTTCTGCTGCGTACACGAGCTTATGCATGCTTTGACACACATAACTTGTCAGTGTATAGTCCAAGTGTAGAGTGCGTACAAAACAACAAAAACGTCGCAACGTGTCGCATCATTTCATGCTTGAATCCATTCAACTGAGGCAAAGTGCAATTATCACGAACCCATTGCAAACAATTAGCGATTTCACATTCAGCCAATTGGAAAACTAACCATCGAAAGCCCTACTTTCGTACAAGAGCCCTCAATCAGACCGCAGGCCACTGTTTTTGTGATGTACACACAGATGGTATTCCATGCTCATTCTTTCTGTGCCTTCTGATTAGTATTGTGCCTTGGCAAAAGAGTATTGTTCACCCTAGGTGTGCATGAACAATGTGTGATGGTGACAATGCGATGTTGTATCACATGTCTTCTGTCAAAAGTCATGCATTGAATAGCAAGCCACACAAGTCGAAGATGATCTTGTTTTCGATGCAGCACATGGGCCTGAATAGAAGATAGGTGTGAGTTTATCTATCTTCTACTCAGGAACATTTAATTGTATGTTCCAGGGACGACACTGGTGCGCTCAAGTTGTGATAATTTCCTTACAAACTTACAACGATCCAAACTCCGCAGGGTGCTTGGTCACATAATGCACTGCTATGTTGTTGTACATACCTACACACAGCTCAACATACTGCGTATTGTGTTACATGTTCTCGTGAAGGAAAGTTCTTGCCTCTGTGTGCACAACGGACTGCTAGCACGCATGTGGTCCCATGGATGATGTGGCTGAGCTCCCACAAACCATTCGTCGGAAATCAATCCGTTTGGTCTCCACCTTGTCTGTTATATCGATTGCATGTGGGGTAACCACGGATCTGATCAACAAGAATGAATCCAACCCATCCTTTGCGCTGGCGTCTAGATCATATTTGATTCTGGGAATTCTTTCACCAGAAGAACAATTTAGCGGATGGGTTATCGATTGCGGGTTGTCATGTTAGTGCGTCCTGCGCTGTGGTCTTGGTTCACTTAAAAATTGTCAGTGCGCACTCGATTATGCTTGGTGCAAACGTTTCTTCACGCTTTAGAACAACTCAGCCTCCTACAACAAAGACATCTTGAGGATGCTCAAGTAGCAACGTTGCTCTGCTCTTGATCCTAAACGACCGATGCAATGTCGAGGCCTACAGCGGGCGAACCTCATGTGGTGATCAACTTCGATTGCAGCAAAGCGCTCCACCGTGCGCTGATTGGCAGGCATTGATGGCGCGCTGGATCCCAACACAGTGCAGCACCTTCTGCAGAACATGCCCAAGCTCGACTTTTCGCAGGCAGCCTGCCCTGCCTTGCCTTCAAAGCCTCTGGCGGGCTGGAGGGATTTCCAGGAGCACCGCGGCGTGGGCCCCGACAGCCCTGCAGTAGGCGCGCTGTGAGTGATTCACATCTGCGCAGGTCGAAGGACACTTCTATTATGTGTCCACAGAACGCGGGGTTTCTTGGTGTTCGGGCTTGAGGAGTGCGATTCGACGAATCTTGGGATTAGCTGTGCCTGAAGCAACTTAGCAACAGGTATGAATTGAGGGAATTGCGGGAAGTCTCTGTGATCTGTCTTCAGCCGTGATCGCCCCTCCCTTTGTATACTATGTTTACAACTCAATAGTTCTTGCATTTCAGCTCTCAGATGGCAAGACCAGCCCTTGTGTACCAGATTTTTTTCCCAGCAGACTACACGACGAGGATGCTTACATGTGGTCCCAGCTGTTTGCTCGTTGAAGATATCCGACCATGCAGCATATCGTAGTCTTCAAAGTCGGCATTGACAGTGAGCTTGCTAGCCATGCACATCGGCCCTGACACGGGCGGTCGTGGGCACGAAACGCCTAGGCAAGAGGTACCTTTACAGGAATACAAATTGCACATACGACTTTGAACTTGTAGGTGCTGGACAGATCTCATTCACTCACAATGCCATCTCATCTTGCATGCGCCGCATGTATCCAAACGCAAAAAGATTATTCCAACAGCGATGATGAATTGCGACTCGTAGTAGTCCACGTGCATATCTAACAGTGGTGCAAATATGATGTGAGTGCAATGCAGGTATGGCCCGCTGTCCATCTACCACGTGCTGTCCAATGTGTGGAGACAGTTGCCGCCGCGGGAGGGGAGGGGCTGGTGGGGTGTCTCCGTGCGCGCTCACGTCTGCATGCACGTACTGCTCCCAGGTGCACACTTTTAAACATAAAGAGGTTTGGAAGCCATGCCAGCGCAGCCTGCTGCTGAGCAGGGCAAACGATACTGGAAACATGCAGAGCCTCAATCTTTTGTGTGACTGGCGTTTTCGATGTTTCCGACGATTTTTTTGTCTCACCTACAACCAAGTGGTGTTGTTGTCTATACTCAGTTTCGTACGTATCCCCTGTCACCCGCAGGAAATATGTCTATTTATAGCGAGCGCAATCAGAGCCTGTTCTGATGGA
>NHOP01001083.1:0-11810 GCA_018697155.1 Pyramimonas parkeae | reverse complement strand
TTCCTGGTACTATGACAGCTATCTCATCTTCTATAGGAACCTGAATTTTAGTACAATATTGATCAGTCTGAGATGGAAGAACGAGAAAGACATTCGCATGTTGGCCCACCCCAATTGCAAACTCATCACAACATTCAAGAAACACACTTTTCATTCTTATCCCCTGATAAATGACAGAGCCAAAACACATCAGAAAACGCTATATGGAGGGTGCTTATCATAGAAACATCTTATGAGAAAGGACGTGACCAATATGCCAACGTACCATCCTCTTCAATCCTTGCGGCAGTTTCTTTCTGTTTGCCCAGGCGGACGACCGACATCCCGACATTCGATGATAACCCAAACATGTACCATCAACACTGTACGTTCCTTAAAGCCGCGCCACACTTACCGGTCCTGTGGCCCCACAAGCCCTCTCCTCAACTTCGCCCTTACTCTGCCCCCGGTCCCGGTAGACCCAGCCCACCCGTAATGCAATCAAATATTCAAAACCAGATCCTTACTATTTGATTGAAGCACGGGAGCGGCGTATACAAAGAGAGGACACTGATTCCAGTACTCTGGTCGGAGTACAAGGTTGACAATCGGTCCTCGGAGCGGAACCATCTACAATCTGAGGAGCATACCGACGTCTCTACCTATGAGCCTCAACACATATAATGTGACGTCCCCATGATGTATCAAGCGTGTCGAGTGCCATGTCGAGTGCGTCTTGAAGGGCATGTACGAATTGCATGACCACGAGGCTGTTCAAAATTGTTTAATTGTTGTCCAGAATTCCACTGACTGAGCTCCTTGAAGGTAATCTCGTCCATATCAGGATGCAGATTAAAAGATTCTCATACATTAGATTGTCACGCAGTGCCGTATGCGCAAATGAAATATTGTCGCAGTATCAATAGGTTTCTTTGGTCCCATTCGATTGTACCGACCCCAATATTCTTTCACGTCATTGCCGGATCCGTTTTCCCAGCATATGCTTGCGAAACAAGTTGTTTGAGTACTGGCGTAGCACTCTTAAGGTCAAATACTCAAATAGAAAATACAATAGTGAAACTCCCTTTCACTGAAGTGGTAGTTCGGGGATACCAGTCCCCAGCTACGGGCGCTGCGCCTGCCCAAAAATGAGCGAGGCGTGTCCACAATTGGAGGACACAGGCAGTACCTCGGTAATCACAGTTTCTATAGCAGTTTGGAAATGCACCGAGGCTGCTCTTTCATCTTTCATCTTGATCAGGATACATTGATTCGCATATTCTTTCCGATCTGATGCCGCCATGCATGCTTGCGGCACTGCTTGTAATACACTTAGTCATTGTCGAGTGTACATGTTAACGTAGGGTATAACATTCATTGTAGATTCCGCTTCTCCGCCAATTGCATCCATGGGGTGGGGAAATTTTACTTCTAATGCTACAACATTCGGTTTCATGACAGCTATGAGTGCTTCGGGAATCAATGTTGCAACAATCAACGGTCACAGACCTTCCACTAAGACGCTTTCATTGTGCTTCTTGTTCGTGTAAGGATACAATCCATTGCCAAAGTGAATTATGGCCTATCTGTCATGTCGATCACCTTGCTGTGGTCACATTCTGCATCTGGTGCGCATATTGGAGGCACACTATTCGCCTTTTCTAGACCATATGTCGTGCGCGAAAATTTTCGGTGTACGAGAATTTTGTCTACCTTTCGCTTCTCGTTCTTGGTCGCAATCATCACCATCGAGCGGTTGCAGTACTTGCCTTCGTGTGGCCGGCATCGGTGATCACCACAATGTTGCTAATTGGATCAAATTGTTGAAATGCATTGTGAAACTTGGGCAATAAGACGCACAGTTGGTTTCTGATTCTCGTCAAGATTGTCTTCGCCCGCTCCGCGGCAGGTTTGCTCGTTTGACCGTGTTGTGTGCGGAAATGTCCACGCTGAACTGAGCACAACATGCAAGGCTCTGGAGTAGTAGATGAGTATATCATTCAAGGGAGACACACCCCTAATGATGTACACATCATTCCAGCCTGGAGTTATTTATACACAAGTTTCACCCATTACCTACCGACCCAGGTACGTTGATTCTCGGGTGCATTCACACCATCAGCCAAATATCTGGACCACTACATGTTGCTGAAACGCTTTGCTCAGAATTCACTGAGTTCATAGAGGCTGCACCATGCAGAATGAAAAGAGCCGTCCCTATTTGTCAAAAAGATTTCTATGCTGTGGCGTTAGAGTAAAGGGGCATGAACATTTTGTCACGCACACGAATATTTGTCCACGAGTGACCAACGTACACAGAACGCAAGAGCAATCATTATGTATACAAGCTGGCATCTGTTGGCACTGGAGTTTGACAAGACACAGTCGAGAATCTTCGTGATGCAATCTTGTTCGATTTACCCCGTCGTGTATCAACGGGCGTGCTAGAGTGCAGAATCGTTGATCATATACAGTGGATCAATACGCAAGACCTTCCTCGTCAAGAATTCTGCATTATTCATTGCTATGCAGATTTTCGTCCCTCTTACAGTTCAACATTGAAGTTCTAGACCACAATGTTCTCGATATTTTCATTCATAATGTTGACGAACATTATGTCTCCACTTTATATAAGGAGGATACAGTGGGCATGAAGCATCTACAACAGCGTACACCTGCTCAGTCAAGCTGTGTCGTTGACGTTGCGCATAAGATAGCCAATCTTAATCCCTGATGATACAGGAGTTGGAGCAAATACAAATGCGTGAACGGTCTGTACTGTTGTTGCTGTGCACAGCAGTAACCCATGACATGTCAGCGTGGCAACTGCTGTCAAACTTGTTTTGAATCAACATTGGTCGGAATATTTTTTAATCTTTGTTGTGTTGGATTATGTTTTGTTTTGTATTTTTTCCTGAGCTCACCCATAGCGTGCAACTACAAATCGCCGTAGATAACAACACTGCGAGATCGCAATTGAGGAGTGAGTGCGCTGTCCTCACATAGCTCCACCAAAAACAGGAGGCGATTCTTTTGCACTGCTAGTCGATGTGTACTGCTTCTTCCACTCTCCAACAGCTCACGTAACATGAATTGGCCAACCTGCAAGCAAACTGCACTTATGTTACACAAGAATTCAGGAATTTTCAGGCAGATTCATGGGACACCTGTAGTGTGCCTAAAACTCCATCCGGTACACTCTGTGAACAATATCACTATCATGTCCCATGGCTAATGCACATATGTGGCATCAGTAACCTGTCGGCAGAACGCACATTTACACGCATATGGCTTCTACGTTATACTGAATGTTAACAGTCATGCAAATACGATGTTATGAATCTGCAATAAAGCATTGGTTAAGAATTTCATACTCAAGGCGAAATCTACTTCAAGAACGCGAATAAGCTAGCAAGCTTACCTCATTCACACGAGCCACAATAAGCCCGTAGAACTCCGCCCCTTTTGTAACATTCGGGTTGTTGATGTTGTCAATGAACTTGAACAGACCCCCCCGAATGTCAGCAGCACTACCAATCACTTTCTCCTTATCTTTTTCCTCAGTCAGAGTTAGTTCGATGTCGTGCACCTTCCTACCTTCCATGGAATCTGTGCACGCAAACTCGGCTATGGCTTTCCTGCAACATCAACTACATATCAGCCACTGGAACACGTCTGTTCACACGTAAGCAAATATGCGGTTTGCTTGTCCACCTTATTCAGACTATAACTATGGCCTGTCAAAGCTTATTTAAGCATAAGCGTGCCGATTGCAAAACATTCTGTAGAAACCATGGAACTTATCGAAAAATGATACCGATTCACACCACCACAAATATGTTGCAGCCACATCGAGCTCTAGTAAACAAAGCCCACAATTCATCCAGCATACTTAACTATCAACATGTGGATCCTGAGCAGGATATTCACCATTCTTGGTAAGAACAGCTCTGTTGTACTGGTACAGGTCATCTGCGATAGCAAACTCTTTGGTGAGGACAATACCTCGGAGCACAACAACGAATTCACGTGGCAAGTAGCATATCATTTGTGCGCACCTGTATGGTAGTTGGGATTCACGGGAGCCTGCAACTGTGATGACCGCGGGGCAGAGAAAGTTGCTCCGCCACATCTGCAGGGCGGTGTGTAGAGAGGCGTGATGTTCTCGCAGAACGCCACAGCGTTCTAGCACAGGGTCCACACTCCCTACAAGGGATCCACTGCACGTAACCAAATCCCTCCCATGAGCCAGATAACTGTAAACAACTTCACTGAATAACACAAGATGCAGATAGGCCTTTTGCCCTTCACACTTCTCCATTCGACAAGGTCCACGTGCTGAATTTGGAACCTGTATCCAGACATGAACACTAGGTATGAAACACTCGGATACATTCGACAGGAAGCAATCGGTGCAAGACAAACATTGCAAGCAAACAAATGGTTTCTTGTCAGTACATCGAAGCAACCCCTGAGGACACTCGGACCACAAAAAGCCTCTCTCTTCCAATACAATGATTACGGATTCACCAGCAAGGGATTCCATATCTACACGCTTGTCTCCAGCCATCCAAGACGTAATAACAACAGCGGAGATTAATAATGGAACGTCCACATAGCACGAATTTTGAACATGCCAAATCCTCCTCACCTCACACACAGAACCTGCTTCGGGTTGAAGTGAACTTGCATGCTCTTTGAAAGATGGTCCCCCAATGACACGTTCAATGCAATCTCTGTCTCGCAGCTCCGGGATACGTCCACATGTAGGTTGTATTCCTGCCCTGGACCCTCATCTGCTCCTGTGCTTGCAGCGGCACATACAGCCTGGCACAACAGCAGGGACTCATCACGGGAAGCGCATGGAGATCCTGCAATTTGGTGGCCGTGTCTGAGTGGTGACATCGGCCAAAATACGTCCTAGTCCACAATGTTGGAATCAGGCCATACTCATTGGTTCAGTTTTTTCGCACATGTCTTCAAGTTGATTTGCGCTGTGAGAGTCGGAGTTCCGGAACCTAGGCTTCACAACCAGCCCTAAAATGATCACGCTCAGACAAATCATTTGTGCAACGCCGTTCTGCATCCCATACGTATAGCATGCCGTGAACCTGTCTGTTACAATGTGCAAAGCAACCAACATGCGCATGGCTCTTCTTTGGAAACGCAAGGTATGATCCGAATCCTGTCACTGACCGGGTGAAGGATGAGTCTCTATTTCAATATAAGGATCACAAACGAAGTACTTTGTGGTTGAATGAAAAATCTCAGGCATATGCGTACACCAAGCAGTGATAGCTGCGCAATTGTCGCACAAGCACCGAAAGTGTCAAATCTATGCTAATTTGCAGTTTGATGTTTGGTTTGTCATTCAGTGAAGCATCAACACTCATGCGCAGCAAGAGTATAGAAACATTTCAAGACAAGCAAGAAAGGCTGCATCCGCAGCAAAGCACAACAGGCCAAAGACGAGTTGTGAAGGCTTTATTCCAAACCTATTGGCATATCTGAGAGTTGGTGTGTGTTCCGTAGAACAGCCTAATGCACGACTGATCAACAGCATACACTTTACACACAAGTACTAGCAAATCTGCTCATGCTCTTATGGAACTGACATAGTGACGTAATTTTATGTACCTGGCATAGGCGAAGAACATGGAAGGCTAGCGTGGTCGTCCACCAATGCATCATGCGCATATCCGGTAGGGAGGGAGGGGGATGACGCCATGTCTGTTGCAATGACTGTGATGACAGCAGGCCCCTTGTCACCATTGCCTGGGCATTTTCGACAAACACCCAGCTAGTTATCACAACACAGCTTTAAACTTGTATGGGTGTACTCCCGTTTCCCATATTCAAGGAGTAAGAAGCTATATCATCAATGGACATTTATTGGAGCTCGCGCAAAGGTGCGAAAGAAGTGTCTCGAAGGTAAAGACCGAGAGTGGACCATCGACGAAGTGTAATTTGTGCGCTTTTTGTCCAGTCCAACTTTGGTTCTGCCACAATGATTGCTCATCATTTACAGGCAAACATCGATTACTTCAACTTAGGGCTCGAATGCATGCATCCCACATGATCCATGGTGTAGGTAACTCAGTGCACTGTGTCTGCAAGGATCGCATGTTCATGCACAAATCATCAACTCTCAGAAAATTATAAGAGCTCTGTGTTTACGTGTCAATAATGATTGTGCGCAATGCTTACAAGACTAGTCCTTCATTTGATGATGATAGAGATGTGGTCCAGCAATGTATGGTACAGTTCTAAATTGAAATCAATGATATGGGGGTCAGAATATAAAGGTTGATTTTGACACACTCTTCTCAATTTATCGCTGTCCGCACCAGCAAGGATTGACAAGAACCACAAAAAACACAAAACAGGATGCATGTAACTGCAGCAAAAAACAGGTCGGGACTACTGGCAGTGCCTGTAGAGTTTGCATACTCCATTCCTGTTGCTGCTCCAGGGTTGGCTTGTCCATGACAACTGTTGTGAGTTGATCCTTGATCACCTGAAACCTTAAACAACAAGTCAGCATGGAGCTCCTTCGGTTGCAGGATGGAAACCTTGCTGATATTTACAATTGATGGATCAGCCATATCCAAAGCTTGTACAAGAGCATGGTTCACGTACACGCTTTGCAAATCCGGAACTTCACACACTGCAATGCTATAGCAAGACCTTCATCAGTTCGAGATGCGAAAACACCAGTCCATTACCAGGCTATCTACAACAAGTTCTTGAGGAAAGGTCAATTCAATATGGATTATCTAGTAAAGAAGAGCATTTGAATAGGATCACTGTACGCACGTGGAGTAGAAATAGAGATCTCTGCCTCATGTGCCTACAGGGTACCCTGGAGGGGCATCTCAAACGTGCACCGAGGAGAATCGTTGCCAACAAGGAGTATCCATGAAAATCAGGTCATATGAACATGATAAATGGAAAATAGTCATGCTCTTAGCCCGCATGCGACCCATTGTGGCTCAGAAGAGATGGATACATGCCTGTGCTGGGGGATGGTTGGAGGTGATGAGGGTGATGATGTTACCCATTTTGTCTGGGTACCGTCGGCCCAGTGCTGTTATAATCATCTGGGAAGCAGCATACAACTCGGTTTGGAACGAGTCTTCCTCCGGGCATTCTTCCATGTGAAATACAACCACATTACCCTGCATTGCATCCGGATCCATTCCTATCCTTTCAATTTCGTATAAAGGCAATGGTTGTAGCGATCACTCAGTTTTATCAAGAGGTCCTAAACATACTGATCTGATGCCTTGCTGGTGTCACTGGATGTAGTACACTCTGGAGCTACAGTTTGCGCACAGCGCTCGTATATTGTACTGTCATGGTGTTCAAGAGTCGTTCAACGAAAAAGTTCAACATCGTGGAAGAGCACAATTGTTTAGGTAGCTAAGGCTACATCCGCCGAACCATGAACAGGGTTGAAGTGCCACACCATCCATTGTGGTTGGCAGAAGCGCTAACAATCGGTGAGATCCACTACGTGGTCGAGTGCAAAACAGAAGTTTGGAATTGCTCGGGACACAAGAGATATTGGTGAGTTGTTGTTGGCAGATCAAAATGCGCTTGTGATACTTCATGTAGGCGCAAATGATTACAATGGCAACGACGACATCATGCTTTGCATGGTGCTGTCATTGTTGCTGGTTGGCATACTCCTTCGATGTCTCGTTGAAGATCAAACTTGCTGTATATTGACATGTTCACATGCTGCAATTCAGCACGAGCTTCTCATACTAGTACGAATGCGCATGCCGAAAAGAACAATATGCCTGCAATCTTTTTGTCGCCGATTTCCGCATGTGTTGAAAATTGTTTTGGCACATGCAGTGCGCGCGCTGTAAACAAACCCAACATTTGTCCCAAGTGGACAAATACCTTGGTGATGTTCTGCTCGATCATCCTCTCTATGCTCATGTCAGAAATGCCTCGAACCTGAACCCCCACTCAACAGGTGGCAATCAGTATTTGCCAAATAGGTCCGAAACCAAAGGCCATGTTGGTTGGTTGATGATCTTCGACATCTTCGGCGAGCGATCACACCATTCACCTGAACAACCACCATGACAATTGGTGGCTCAACAATTTAGTTTCCAACAGTGACGACACCACCATCATTTACCAGCAACTTTAGGTCCTTGACTGCCAATCTTCACTAGCAACTTTAGGTCCGTGAGGCCCCCCACAACACCAAATCAAATATGGCACAGAAAAAAAAGTTCAAAAAGTGTTGATCCCCCTGATAGAGCAGTGTTCAGACGCAAAGTTTGAAAAGTTGTTGCCAAACAGTCGCACAAGAGGCGGAGCTCTTGTCTTGAACAGGAAGTTCCCGTCGTAGTCGAATGCAAAGATCTTGGCTGGCGCCTAAGGTCCGCGATGGACCTACAAAATGTGCTACAGCAGGTCTGCAACTTTTTGCAGATTGAAAATCATACAATCCGAGCTGCACCTTCATCATTGACGACATATACACTCGGTGTAACCAGTTTGGATCAGAACGAATGTTAGACGAATGGTACCAAGTTGAACATTCCAAGTTTGGATACAGCATCCATATCGTAACCGTTGGAAGTGGGTATCCGAGGTTCAATGTAACTCAATACGCTGTTGAATTGGCACTGTTGCCGTTGCGAATCACCTGCGCAATGCTTTTTAAGTCCGCAACAGAGATGGAGTTGAGCGGCAGCTTTACCACATTCACCTGCACATCCCTCCCTCCATTCCCTCAATTCTGGTGTACTTTAGGTTCATCCTACCCAGTCATCAATTCATGTGCTTGTTTCGTGTAAAAATTCAAACAGAAATCCGCCCCAACTACTCTTAATCAGATGCTCGTCATCTTCTACGCATGAAGATGGCAACAATGGTGATGGAAAGGTGACATCACAGCCAGAAAGCAAGGCGGTTCAGTAATTTGACATGGAGCTGGGTGGGAAGTACTATGAGTTAGACCCCGTCAATGGTTATGCCTGCTACTTGTTTTTTTCAAAAAAACTTCGCTGCGCAGTAAAACAGGAAGTCATTGAGAGCGTGGCGATGTTGACCAGATCCTTGCCGGAACATTTTGAACTATTGACCAGCACCTGCTAGACCTGGAGTCTCAAGTTTCAACCGCACGAACCTTCATCCTCTCTTCATGTGGTACTACTCCATGGCAAGGCAGTTTGGAACAAACTCGGCAAACTCACAACATCTAGGCGCAAGATACATGTGCCCTCTTCTATGGCTAAATTCTCATACGTACAGAAACATGGCTCATTCAAATCGATCACTGCATATACAGAATGAAGTACTTTACCTAAAGAAACAATGAAAGCGCTTCTTTAGGAGCAAAGCAGCTGTGCTGGGTTTTGAGTATCCTGGGCCATGCTTATGACCAAAAACAACAAGCATACAAAGCAGAAGACTGTGAAAAGAAATGCAGATGTACAAAACGTGATGCTGTTGAATCTATGCCAACTAGTGCTATTCCATTGTACACAAGTGAATATGTTAGTCGAAAAGAAAGGCCGCAATCAAATATACTGCAGACGGAATGCATGCACAGAAAACAAAGGGCATGGGTACTCTGCGGCAACTTGCCATGCACATGATCATTTGCAAGCCCACATGCATTGGCATTGGGACAGTACCCAAGCCATGCCATCGATGCAGGCACCTGGTTTCCATATAACTTGAAGATCAATAGCAGGCGCAAGCGACCACGTACTTGGGATTTTGGAGAAGAGGTCCAAATGCACAAACACATTGTTCTGTTGGTATACCATGTGAGGGATACACTGCCATTCATGCCCATATTCAATGAATGATCCTTCGCATAGGAAACATGCATGCTGCTGAAATATACATGCATGCTTGTGTGAACGCTCCATCAGATCTATTGCATCAGTATGGAGCACATACTCAACCGGCTGCTGTATTCCAGCATAGAAACGAAGGATACACGCACGGTTTTCTCGCTGCATTCTCCCATTGAGATCTCTCGCGACCAAAAATGAAGTTGCGTGATTCCTCACCTGGATTGTGGGATGGAAGTTAGTGTTCAGAACCTCGTTTAAAGAGGTGGCGAAGGTTTTGACAAACTCCGACTTTCCTATGCCCGGGGGTCCGTGTAGGTACAAGCCGAGCTTGAAGCGGTTGGGGAGGAAGCCAACTCCCACCTCCTGCATGCCAGCCTGAGAGCACCAAATACAGGGTTTCAGTGTGGTCACTTTTAGGATTCATGCTTGCTGGAAAATGCTGTAGTCTCTGACGCACGTATCGTTCATTGTTTCGAGGATTTCATTTGTACAAACAACTCCGATCATGTTTGCAGGGTACAGGAATGTAGTTTCCCAACAGCGTACATTTGGTTTGATACCATCGTCATAGGGCACTTCATAGCGTCCATAAGCAGCATGTTCATTTGGGCTGGCGACCCACCACCAACAGATAGGTATTGTTGGTGCAGGACGTGGGCACACACGAATAGGAATATGAACCTGCCTTTGATGAGATCAAAATCAGTAACTCTGTGCATGGAACTCAAATTGGGACAGGTGCATGCATGTGATAGCGGGGGAAAAGTTACCTTGAGGTAGGCATGCAGGCTGGTGGATAGGGTTTCTTTGAGGTGCGGATGGGTGATGAAGTGTGATCTTTTCAAGCTCTCCCACAGGCCGAGCAAGGCTGACTGTAGCAACGCCTCTTGTTCCATACAGTACACCTATACACTTGAACATCCTCCCACGTTAGGGTACTCACTTGGATCCAAGCAGAAAACGCTCGAGCGCCGGGAAGACTGTACAAGTCCTGTAACTGTTGACGGGCAGACCGGACAAGACCGTCAAGAGTTGCAGGACTTGGCACATGCAAATTACGAGATGAGCTCAAGCTGTTGAATTCATTCAGCATGTGACTTACTTTGACTGGCTTTCAATACAGTTGCACACGTGTAAACATGTTATGTAAGTCTGCAGTGCGCCTGTGTACATCACACCCTCATGCAGGCAGGAAGTTCTGCCGTGCATATGGGGTCGGACATCCACCGGGCAGGGTAGTGTAAGGCATATGAGGGAACTCAGTCACCTGGTCAACAATGAAACACAGGAGGGGGAATCACATCAAAAATACTGTTGGGAGGGTGGGGCAGAACCTCAGGGCAAACGTTCCCAGTCTCGACACACCGTCCTTGCAACTGCAGGTACTGTGGGCCAAATCGAAATGGTATTGGATCCTGCTATATACAGACACAGTGCTCTTGTCAACAAACGGTAAGCGCACATGATTTAAATCGTGTACTGATCGGTACAAGATATTCCATGTCAGTTCAATTATTGCTTGGATATGTTGGTTAACCAAACATTCAATAGAGCTTTGCTAAGACACGTGATGTGAAGTTCACCATCAGGAACACTGCGAAGGTACCGTGATGACTTGTGTCGCATTGGATTCACTCAAATCTGCTAACACATCTTGTGTGTGCAGAGAAATGGTTGCAATTGATTCGAGAGGCACGCGTGTGATATCAAACGCACTGCAAGGCTCCAATATGAGCACTTTAAGTCATGTTTAAAGTGCCACCAAACCTGCTTAGATCTTGAACGATCAGGAGCCACGATTATTTGCAGAGTACCCAAGCGATGATTCATTGAGCGCATCACAACCGCTACACCTGTATGCTGTGTGAAAACCTGTACCCATATTTTCACAATGGGTGAGTAGCATTGAACGAATCCACTGTGAGACCGCCAGGAAAGTCAAAACTCCTGGGTACGTTTATTCTTATGTATCAGGTATGAGAAATACAGTACTTGGTG